>JBCAUG010637347.1:0-14008 GCA_038406175.1 Haplosyllis leylae | reverse complement strand
GTAGCACAGCTTTACTACGTGACCCAGCACTCTCTCTTTCTAGGACACACACGGTACACACATTTATCTCTATGGTTAGCAGTAAGCTAAGGTCTCTAATGGTGTTCCTGTCCTGGTACTTTTTACTACAGTCTCAGGGTTTAGCAGAAAGTAATTACAGTAAGGGTTTAGGGCAGATTAGGTCCACTGCATCAGGTTTAAGTCCTTCGTGTAGCCACCGCGACTGGAACCCGTGCTATGAAAATATATCGACTATCACCTGTCTGATTTGATGCCAATGGATGGTTTCCTCGTATCAGCTGGATAATCTTTTTTGGTTTATCCAACCGTCATTGACATTTATTTTGATTGTTGGTCTATTTTACGTTGAGTAAAGAACTTGAAAAATATAACTTTGCAAGCTCATTAAAGCCATGTATACTTTAGTTTTACATTTGATACGAAGTCTTTCATACAATTGTAGTGAAGTAACTAGCAAGCTATAAGCTTGAGTATATTATTAGGGCTGCCATATCCACACAGGTAGATACTTTCCCAGGCCTCTAACTGCCAAATTTCTGGTTCTGCTGCTATTTCTGGAGCAAATATTGGAGGTAATTCATACTCCGTCGGCCACTGTTGGTTTAGTGGTGCCTGTATTGCTTACGTACTCTGGTATCCGACGATTTGGTCAATATAAGCTGAATGCCTTTTGTGCCCACACCATCAGTGAGCACATCTGTGACCGTCAGAGCTTGGAGCATCAGTAGTACTACAAGAGGGTCCGATCTGTACTCGAGAGTAACACTCCCATGATGAACCTCCTGTACTCGTGGTCCGCCCTGTTTGGATTATTGATGATCTACTAATGGTTATTGATCTCTTCGAGAGAGACATTCCCCAGAGACAGGGCAAAATGCAATGTTATTTAAGGGTGACATTTTTCAGATACTTAACCCAGTGTAGATGTTAGTCATTATATTTGGTGAGTCTAAGCGGTTGGTTTTGAGCCACACATGAACTTTTTGTTTAAGTGCAGAAAGGTCACCAAGTATGAATGTCACTACGCATGAATGTTGATTCGTCACGAGTCACCTTTGTGTAATTCTTACACTCTCCTAATATCCCACCGTTTTCATCTGGCTTTGGAGATGGGTAATTGACCTATCCAGTTCAATGTATTAGGCATCTTTCGTGCAACGGAAAAACTTTGAGTTGGTCTAAACAGACAATTTAATCAAGTGATGCTTTCACTATCCTCAAGTAACGAAGTGCTTTCAGTAACGGTGGCTGTACGCAACCTGCTACCAGTCTTCTTGTCTCCAGTAAAGACATAAAACTAATGCTGGATGTGACTTGTTTATCCTTCTCTTGTAAAGAAACCGTGAACGTTTTGAGTTGGGAAAGACTACATGCTACGAGCAGAGCATTCCATCGAGACCCAGAAGGATCACCGACTGATCTCGTTATAATGGTTCACACCTCAGTCCTGATGGTCCATCTTTGATGATGCAGACGTTGCTCACGTGAAGATTGGTTCATATTTCATTCCTGATACAGAAAGATGAACTGCACAGCAAATTGCCTTGGCAGGATATATCCTCGACAGTAATTAGCAGGTTTATGGAGTCAATTATTTCTTCGGCAAAGTTTCAGAGACAATTTTGCTAATACAGGAAAATCATCGCATCTGACTTTTTTTTAAAGTTTTGCTGACGCAGTAACACTTGTTATCTTTAAATATTGCGTTATAACCGACTTTGTACATAGTACGAGGGAACGTAATATTTTTACCTCTTTATCCAGTAATTAGTAGGTTTATGGAGTCAATTATTTCTTCGGCAAAGTTTTAGAGGCAATGTTGTTAACAACTCTGTAACCCTTGTTATCTTTAAATGTTGCGTTAACCGACTACGTACATAGTACGAGGAAAGGTAATAACAGTATAATAGTTGTCTGTCCATCTGTCCATGATGGGGAGGGTAAGTCCTGTCTTGGTCCAACCCAGGGAGGGTACATTCTTTCCGTCCTGGTCCTGCCCAGAGGTACCCTGATCCTACCAATTCCCCTCAAGCTAGGTCTAGTCCAGGGGGTACCCTGATCCTACCAATCCCCCTCAAGCTAAGTCTGGTCCAGGGGATACCCTGATCAGGTAATCCTACCAATCCCCTCCAGCCAGGTTTGGTCCAGGGGGTACCCTGATCAGGTGACCCTACCCCCCCTCTCTAGCTAGGCTCGGTTCAGGGGGGTACCTTGATCAGGTGACCCTACCCCTCCACTCTGGCTAGATCTGGTCCAGGGGATACGCTGATCAGGTGATCCTACCAACCTCCTCAAGCTAGGTATGGTCCAGGGGGTACCCTGATCAGGTGACCCTACCCCTCCCCTCTAGCTAGGTTCGGTTCAGGGGGTACCTTGACCAGGTGACCCTACCCCTCCACTCTGGCTAGGTCTGGTCCAGGGGGGACCCTGATCAGGTGATCCTAGCAATCCCCTCCAGCTAGGCCTGTTCCAGGGGGTACCCTGATCAGGTGATCCTACCAACCCCCCTCCCAAGGTCCAGGGGGTACCCTGATCAAGTGACCCTAACCCTCCCCTCTGCCTAGGTCTGGTCTAGCATGGTAAGGAAGGGGAAGGGGCATGGTCGGTATTGCCTCGTAATGTTAGTGAGAGGCTGCCTTGTTTATTATACACATTCGAAACAAACAAAATTGTTTCAAGCCGTGTCATCTTAAAGTACTTCCTTTGGCTCCAAGTCCCATCAATGGCGCGCTCCTAACTGCCCCTCTGTGTCTACTTTCCAGAACTGTTGGTGTCTGACATCTAAAAATATGCATTGCTTTTTCTCCACACAGAAACCTCTAGCTGATAAGGTCAAAGAAACCTAGCCAAGGAACACAAATTAGATTGTTTGCACGAAACCCTGTTTGTTACAGATTTCACATGTTGTGTTATGTGAGATTTCTTACACTGGAATCTGGAGTTTTAAGAAGTCCAGATTCGTATTGATGTGGAGCATCAAGCGGCTCTACGATGTCTTACTACGTTTCTTACAAGCTTCAGACATGCCACTCGGTTGTTATCAACTTCAAACGGGACACATAATTCCACGCTTTCTCCCCATTCAACATGGTTATTCATAGGAAAGCGTTTTTAGAAAATAAATTCCAGACAAGGATATTTTGACGGTGAATGTTCATCAAAGTGCTTCCATATTGTATGACTTTTTTGTCAGTTACGTGATTGATGAGAAAATATGGGCCTGGGTATAAACAAAAATATGTCGAGTTATAGTAGACGGCTAAAAGGACTTACATGGTGAAATTGAGTAGACCTTCTGACAAGACATGAATATTTCAAAGAACAACATAGGCTGTGTGGTTCTATCGCTAGTGTTACACTGCTGTTTGTATCGGGAAGGGGCGAACTATGTCGGCACGTTTAACAGATTTATTCAGATTTATGGAGCCTTGTATCAAATAAAGTAGCAGTGTTTTCAGTGGTGATTCCTAGAACTTAATCTCAGAGTGAAACGTTCGTGGCAAGATTTCCAATTGGGTTTTTCACGATAAACAAATATTACAGATTTGACAGATATGAAATGCAATTTTTAAAGATTATCACAATTTAAATTTGAAAGGTAAAAGTTATTTAATATTTTCAGTACTTACTTGATTGTATATTTTATCAAATAATAAACACATGCAATTGCAAGGAGAAGAAATCCACTTCTAGATGTGGCAGATCTGACAGAAGTTTATGGGTATCGTGAAAAACTAGAATTCAGGTACTCATTTTTGAGAAATGCAACAAAACTGGAGCAAAAGACACCAAGAAACTAAAAACTCTCAAAACGGGATATTTCAGAAATGTGTCATGCCAATTTTTCCCAGCCAGGGAACATTCATCATAGCCGTGGCACCTACCCGCATGCGAAGAAGCTATATGAAAGATAATTACCAAGACATGAAATGTAGCAGCCAATTTATTTTCTTGCCACTTATTCTATGAAGGAACAGCCCGAGAATAAAATGATTGATGACGATGATTTCGCCGCGTTACAGTTTGATTCTGGGGAAACACATCGCGTGTAGAGGAGGAGGAGTCCCTTCCAACTCATAATCACTTCATGCGACAAAATTGAGCTGCTGTCAACACAGATATGAATATTTTAACCATTCATATCCTGCCTGATCCCAAGACAGTATAAAGAAACGACAATGAAATAATGAAGTGTTCATGAAGAGCAGTGTTGGATTTGTAAACTCCTGTGCGCAACGAGTCGCAGAATCATCCATTAATTACCAGTAGAGAAGTTTCGTTCTTGAAAAGGTAAAAAATGACATCATGAACACAGTTCAAATGGTGTCTCATGACATTGTTAGATCTAAATGACGTCATGGCAGGATTCTGTGTAAACAAATTCCAACCAATAAATGCAGGTTAAATTAGGCCTGCTTATCACAAAACTGCCAAAGGCTAGGGTGTTCAGAGCCCCCTGGACAGGATGTTATGAGTCCCTTGAAGTAACCACTAAGGTGACTCTAACAAGCCACCAAAATATGACGTCATAAAAGTCACAACAGGCTATGACGTCATGATGGCATTCTCTGTAAACAAATTCTCAGCAATGATTGTAGCCCAAAGTAGGCCTACTTATCATAAAAGTGCCAGAGGCTCCCCTCCATCTTGTCCCAAAATTTTGCGGGCACCCCAAATCAATCACTAAACTGACTCCAAACGAGCCAGCAATTATGTGTTGAAACCTTGTCTGAATATGCCACAAGTAAGTTCCGTGTTTCCTCTACACAGCCGAAACCTACGCTATTTTTCACCTTTTGACGAGCTAACGTCACTAAAAAGGTTACTTTACAATGTTCTGCGACGTGGGCAGTAATGAAAGTAAATCATAATTGACGTAGGAGCTTGTTCTTTTTTCAGCTCCCTTTGTACTGTTATCGAAAGAAAGTATAAGGCTTCAGTTAAATTAGCTTTGCTACCAGTTAGCTGTTGGCACAGACAACATGCCTAGGTAAACATGGAAGCGTAAGACACGATTACATGTTATCAAGAACGTGGATATTTTCGGGTTGAGTTTGTGTTTGCGTTTCAGGTAGCGTTTGAGTTATGCAAATGTGACGAATGACAAATCATCACTTTTACCAAAGACAATAATATTTACAAAATGTCTGAAAAGTGACGATTTAGCCGTCATCACTATTGACATTTTTGGCAACAAAATTGTCAATTGTGATGATAGCTAAATCGTCACTTTTCAGACAAGCAAAAAAGTGATGATTTGTCATTTGTCACATTTGCATAACTCAAACGCAAACACAAACTCAAGCTTAACATTCACACTCAAGAACGAGTCAGAAACGATTTCATCCTTGATCCAAGAAAGATGATGAAATCAGAAAAGATTTCATCCTTGATCCAAGAAAGATGCTGAACACAGAATCTACCAATGTTGTGTTACCTTTTCAAATGATTTGCGGCCGCGGGTCATGGTCGTCAATTTTAAGGCAGTTCTATTGTCATAGAAATTTCTGTGCAAAAGTATCAGTAATTTTCAAATTTAGAACAGATTTTCAAAAAAATATGAAGCTTTCATTGCCTTTTTTGCTTTGAAGATCCATCAAAAGATATAATCAAATAACTTGATATGTTAATTAAGTAAAATCATTTTTACTGCTCAAGAACTTTTTGGTGTCGCACTATCAACGTAATGTAGAGTTTAATGGCATGTTAACACTGCACGGGACTGGGAGTGGGAGTGGGAAGGGACTGGGAATAATGGGTTGCTTTATATTATGCAGAACTGGTCATACTGCCTGGGACCAGGAACGGGACCAGACCCATTGTCTCCTATTGTGCCAGTCCCATTCACTGTACCTGTCCCAGTCCTGTTCCTGTTGCCATAAGGATCTGTTCACACTGACCACTTAACAGTAGCATAAATGTTAGTCCTCACTAATGGTTTATTCACACTGAATGGGAAAGAGACTGGGACAAGTACAATTTCAGGACAGGTAGAGGGAAGGTACCAATAGCAATGGGTCCCAATATGTTTTACATAAATGTTCACACTGGTCTGAGACAGGTACAGGAGCAAGAGTCAATTGTTCATATTGTGCCAGTCAAGTTCCCTGTTCCTGTCCCGGTCCAGTTCCATGTAGTGTTAATCATATGGTGAAAGGTCTGTTTGGCAAAAGTGGTATTTATCTCAGACTTCCTGTTCAACTTAATGAATAATTTTGAGTGACTGTAAGTTCTACAAGGAGAGTTTCATGGTTTAACAGGTGAAATTTACCGTTGAATTATTCGGATTTGATTTCATATTCTCAGCATCAAAGAAAGGCTTGCCATTATTGCCGTAATAATATTTCCAGAGCAAAAGCATTGCCCTCTAAACGACTTTTCTTTTTAAATTCTTACTTTAATCATACTTTACTGTAATGTCAAGATGTGTATGAGTGTATAAATGATCTTATAAATTGTCAAATGAGACACTCGGGAGTAGATATAATTTTGTCATGCATATAAATAGGCACAAAGTATTCCCTGTAACCGATGTCTTGCAGTATCCATTTGTAAATGATTAGTCTCTCGTGTCTATTTAGTCAGACTGTCAAGTCCCCCTTGGATCAGTAATGAATTAAATGGTATTTGCAACAAAAATGAAATGCCAACAATTCAATTTCATAATACTTTTTTCCGGAAGATAATTTTCTTCCATGATTTTTTAAGAAGCAAAACAATTCTCATGAATTTTGCCAAAAACAAATATGAACTCTATTGAACAAGACAAGAATCTTTATTTTTAGAAGTAGGGCAAATATTGACACCAAATTGCTCTCAGCTATGTCAGTTTCGAGTCAATGACATTTCGACAAAGCTTCGCCTTACTTTTCATTACCTTTTCATTGAACCTTATTGATCCACCAGGACCAAGCAAAATAGCTTCTGTGGCACAAAGTGGGTTTAACATCTAGAAGAATAATTTTCTTTTCTTACATTAATATTTCCGCCGGTAATTCAGTCAAATATTATTGGATGTGGTGTAATGAGATCGTGATTGGTTTATTGTTGCCATTTGAGTTTTATCATAATTCTCATCTCATTAGATGAATTTAACAAAATATAATTTTAAGAAATGGACAAAATTGACTAGGTATTGAACCCAGGTCGCTTGCACAACAGTCAGGAATGCTACTAAAGTGTCTTGTACGTGCAAGTTAAACTGTAAATGGATCTTAATTTATGCACGAGTGACTTTGTCCTATTTGTCTAATTCACCTAATTGGACCAAAATTCCTTTATTTTTGAAAAAAACCGAATAATTGAAAAATAGGAAATGCGCTGCAAAATTAGATTCCTCAGCCAAAAATGCAGCTGCCATTTACACAACACAATTCTGCACCGTTTTGCGGGGGCCACAGTGAATAAAACGAGAACAAAGGTTAAGATTTGATCCTCTAAATACGTACTAAATTTAAACCTTCAGAAGAAAGCACTTCTCTTAATGCAGTATTTTCTTTATCGAGTGCAGTCATTTGTTCAACATGGCGATGAACTGTGTTAACATTTAAGGCTTGTTCACATTGGGCACTTTTTCTGACTGCGACTGCGATTTGTTTTTGCTTGTAATGGGCTGTATAGGAGCTTGTGATGTTGTCACAGTCGCACAGTGTGAACACTTCCATTGAGTCCTGTACAACCCATTTGTTGCGACAAGAGGAATCGCAGTCGCAATCGGAAAAAACGCACAGTGTGGACAAGCCCTTAGGGCACGTTCATACTGTGTGTTTTTTTCTGATTGCGACTGCCATTCCTCCCATCATAACAAATGGGTTGTACAGGACTCAATGGAAGTGTTCACACTATGCAACTGCTATACCTCACCAGCTCCTATACAGCCCACTGTAAAAAAAGCAAATCGCAGTCGCAAATCGCACAGTGTGAACGGACCTTTACACGATGCATCAGTATCTATTTGTCCTTTTCTGCCATTGACTGTCGTGTGTTCCTGTTCCTTTGAAATACAAGTGCACTTCTACGCTTTGAAGCGACACATATACATTTGTATCAATGTTCTGTTATTCCCTTTGTTGTGTAAAACAAAAAGGTTCAGGTTTTAACATGCAACACAACAATGGCGCACTTCAATCAACTAGAGGCCTCTGATATAAGTATCAATTATTCTGCATTAGTCATTAACTCTTTTTGAGAAAATGTAAAGAGAAAAACAAAAGAATCCGGGGGCAAGAAAACATGTCATGGGAATTCTCCTTCGGTGGCATGTTACTCCTTTTGTCCACGATTCTTTCCAGTCAATCTTAATGTACTGAAAAGCATTTTATTCAATACAACTGTAAGATAGATCTTTCCTTCAGTATTGGTACTAAATGCACTAAATGTTATAAATAAAATGCTTTAAGATTAAAAGAGTCTTTATAATTCTCAGAGTAAGATGTTCATTCTGGAATATTATTTGGGAACTAAGGTTTTTATCTCACAGTTGTTCTTAAATTGAGGATTTTTCAGACTAATTAGTCTAATTAAACTACATTTCCCTAAATATTTTAATGTGTTGTTATTAATCAGTCAAAGGTATGACAGGTGTGATAAATGAATCTCAAATTTACCCTATTTGACCTAAGCTGGAGTTACTCTAATTCGCTAATTAGTCTGAAATGGTGAAAGCGAAAAAACTCATATGTTCCTTGTTGAAAAGTGATCAGCGGCTGAATTTAGCAAAATGTGATATCAGAGGATTACACGAGTAGTGCAAACATTTGTAAATGTAAATACTCTTAATGTCAGTGCAATCCTCTTAATTAGACATGTATCTCCCACAAATCTCTTCTTGTGAGATTACACAGCCTGATACCATCAGCTTATTATCAGATCAATGCCTGGTTCCATCAAATGCTACGTTCTAATAGTAAATATACGTAGCAGTTTTTGGGTTTTTCTGGGGCTAGTTAAGGGGCACATCTCTGGAATTGAATCTTCAGCAAAATTTTTAAAAATTACGACGTCGTGTAAAGTCACAACAGGCTGGTCCGTTGCTAGGATGTAATGTCATTATGACATAATGGTGTCATGATGACATTCTGTGCAAACAAATTTCCACCAGTGAGTGCACCCTAATGGAGGTCTACTTATTATAAAAGTGCCAAGGCATATTCCCCAAATACCTTGGACCCACGCCCCCCCCCCGATCAATACGAGTCAGCGAAAATAACCCTGATGATGTACTTGTTATGCCTTTTCCATAATGAATTTTGTGCTGTGAGGGTTTCTCAAAAGTTTGCGTTTTATTACTCTTGGATTGCAGCCGACCATCAATTCTAAATATAGTAACTTTCTCAGAAACTGTTTGGTGAAAAAAAATACAAAACAATCACTTTGAACTTTTATTCCACAGCATGCAAAGCATAGAAAGTAATACCTCCAAAGACTGCTTCAATGACTGACAAATCCCGAATTCCCTTCCCTGTAGATTCATATCCTTTTGGTTTTCCGCACTGTGGCATGTACGTGTAAACAAATCAAATGCCTTTGATGCTTTTTACAGAAAGTGCGATTCCATATCAGGACGTCTGATCTCCCTCAGTAAAAAGCAATGCTGCCAACATTCGTTTCCAATATCTAGCCATCAAACATTACGAGATGAGGCTGATAGTTACACTTTATGTGTGATTGCTTCACTAATAACGTTATGTGTAACCTTTCAACGTATTTTAGAAGAAAATACCTAGTTTGTCAAAGATAATTTGAATTTAGTTCGTTTCAGTCGATTTTGTGTGCCAGTGCAATTCACAAACTTTAAAAATGGAATTTCCTTTTCTTCCCAAGGCCCCTTGAAAAGACCCAGAGGTAATGCTTGCTTATCTCACAGAACCAGACAACACACAACTGGCTGAATGGAAATTAACTAAAATTCAATAAACAGGTCACGATACCTGGTCCCCATTCAAACGAATAAAGCAATAAAAGAAAATGTTTCGCCGGAATTATCTGACATCTATTTGAAATGGTTTTGACACGTTACGTCCACGGTAAAATCCCGTAGTCCATTAATATGTCTGCTTTATTCAATATTACGCTGTATCAGACTGAGGGCGGAATACGCACGAGGGATTCTTTGGCTCGTATTCAAGTATCATAAATGGATAGTGCGCTTTAATGGAATGTACATTAAACAATTTATCCTTTCCGTTTTCTCGGAAATTGAATTATTTTGATCATGTTATATTGGTTGAAAAGTAGCATGGACGAAAGAGTATGTGATCCTGAAATTTGCTACACGAGGCATGTGGGAGTGAAAGTGCTGACATCGTACGTACAAATGGGCAATAGGTATCTGGAGAAGACAGTTTACTGTGTAGTGAATTGAGAAGCAGGAGGTTGCTTTTCTTACAAGTGTACCTTTCCCTGTTATGAGACAAGCTACATGAATTTAGTGTGTCTTTATGAAAAGCCTTCTGAATGTTTTCTGTGTTCCAAAGGTGAAAACAAAAACATTCTGTTTCACATCTTGCCGCTGTTTTGTCCTCAAGAGAAAGTGACATACATTACTTGCAACAAGAGAATTTTCCTCCCAAGTAATTGAGGAATAGAACAATACCTTCCATCTGTTAGAATTGTCTTTTTGAACTTCTACCATTCACACTCTATTTTGTGTTCAGATGAGGTATTGAGTACGCCTCTCTCTGTTAATGCTACATGTTTGGATCAATAAGACTTTTACCCAATTTCACATCTCATTTTACTTACTTTGACACTGTCATGGAAATGTATTGATTGTTCATGACAACAATAATGGTTTGAGGGGAGATGGGAGCCGCCGCACAGTGGGTTAACTCGAACACAGATCAATTCCTTTATGGAGCCAATATGAATTTTAGCGTGATGATAACCAAACTTTTTTTTCACGTTTAATAAGATAATATTACTAATTGGGCTTAATAAGTGTAATGTTTCGGAACAGTGTGCAGATTTCGGTCGCGCTTTTTTTTTGCGTGATGCGTCATTCGCTCTTTGAAATTCAAGTGCTTTCGCGTGCTTTGAAGAAACCGAAACACGTTGCTCCGACATTCAGCGGTTTTCTTTGTTAAATATGAACAAGAGGCTTCAGTTTTATTTTCATCACGCGACTCAACAATAGAATACATCAGTTAAAGTATCAGTTTTTCTACTTAGTCATCCTCATCTCAAAGCGGAAAAATAAATAAAAAGTCGAGATTACAATATCTCCTTATCTCAGTTGAAATCTGATTTGAATACAAATTTGTATCCTGGCTGTCTGAAATTTTTTTGTGAATTGGATATAAAATTTAATTTGTGACTATTCAGTGTACGAATTGCCTCGTGTTTTTGAAAGCAACAAAATCAAACAATCTCCTTTTCAAAGCACCCTTGTCGCATGCGCCCTGTGAAAAGAAGAAACGAGGCCACTATTTCTCAGGGGGATTCAATTCAATACATGTAGGAATCAGACAATTGGCATGCAAACATCTATTGTTATGCCACTAATTGCAGGTGATCAATCTAAAATAGAGCTGATGATTGCCGCTTCAAGCATTGAAAGCTGCTAACTTATGCACCTCATGTAGGGATGAATCAAATGTCTGGATCTATAATTAAGCTTTACCTAAGCCAAGTTCTTTATCCACTGCGAGGATAAAACACACAGAAGCTTTTCAATAATTAACGCACAAATGTGGTAATCATTTATTGGCCAAACCTAGTCGAGTTATTCACGATAAGATCACATTTACATTTTAAGCCTGAATTTACATCAGGAGGTTAAAAAAATTTCAGCAAAAAAGTTGCCTCACTGGGAGTTGAACTCACAACACTGACCATCATTGGATCTGAGGTTGAATGCATATCCAAATAGGACATAGAGACATGTGCTACTTGGTAGACCTGAAACTGAAGTTTGTTTTATGCACCATTTGACATTTTGAAAAATCATTGAAGCATGTCTGATGTAAATTCTGTATTAAAATGTAAAAATTGATCTCGAGTGCACGAATCGGAGAAAATTAACTGGACTTCTTTCTGCGTCCATGGACGTTTCTTTTTCCGTGAGAAGACTTTGACAGAAACTTGCTGTATGTGAAGTACTAACCAGAAGTGCCTGAAACCATTTGTTTTCTTTGACTTTAATATCTCATCATACACTTAGTTTTCTGACCCATTTATATTAACATTCCAATCATTTTTCTTCGCTGGTGAATAACCAACCTGGTGGTGCCACTTGCCTTACAGTAAATTTTCCCATTTTGGGACCCGGCTTCACAAACATGCCATCAAATCCTCCCAAACTACTATGTACAAATCCATAGATGTGCCCTCAATGCATTAAGATGTCTTGTCTGATGAAACGGAACTTCTATTAAAGCATCCCAATGAATATGAGTTGTTCTAGGATTCAGTCAGTCAGAAGAATGCTCAAGGGTTCAGACCACCAATATTGCGATTGGTACGAGGCTTTTGAATTCCCCACAGTCGAATAATTGTAATGTGAAGGTTTTTTCTTAACTGTGTACCCCGCTTATTTGCCAGTCTATCTTTACCAAAGATAGAAGTCTTTCAATTGACTCAACGAGAAACTTGTAAGCAAAATGAAAGTAACAATTAAGGGACTTGGTTCAGTCACCTTCCGAGGCAATTCATGGCTGATTAATACCAAAACTTTTTCCTTTACGATTACTTGGCCCAAATACTACGTAGGACTTCAATTACAAGAAACTGCTACACCAAGCAAGATCTCCAGTTTCATTAGAGAATAACAAAACGGCTTTACTTTTTCTCGTGGACAATCTTCTCTGGTTGTGATCTTGAAAATTTTGTTTATGGTGCAACATCATTTCAATTATCTGCATGCTCTAACCGGGTATGCTTGTGCAGATTTTCCATCTTTGTGTGCCATTAGTATTTTGCAAGGGCTTTGTCACCCTACAGGAAGCTCAGAATCCTTAAGTCAGTGTCCAATTCAATGTAAAATTATTTTATTAGCACACGTGATTAGTTAGAACGATAGATTTATTTGTAAACAAAATCTACTGAGAGCTCACTTTCGAAGGTCTTGAAATATCAACCGTATACATAGAGTGCAAAACTTTCACGTTACCGATTCCTGGCTTCTCTGCTTCTTTTTTTCAGTCTTATGTATTGAAATTGAAAGATACATCCCGAAGTAATCTAAGAAAATCTTCTTATGAAGCGGGATCCTTGCCTCCATTTGGAATTTAATGAAATATCAGTCAGCATCTGATTGATGAGGTCCGCCTGACCAGGGTATATATTAACTCCAGCCAGGAGGGATTGGCCTGGGCAATCCTACGGTTACAAAGCAGCTAAAGACACAATTAATGTTCTTCTTGTTGAGATTATTTCTTTAAGACTTCTTCTGGACAAGACGGACAGCAGATAATTTTGTGACATTAGAATTAATTGTGATTAATAAAAGCCGAAACAGGTTTTCCATATAATTTATTTTGAGCCAATCAGCTAAAGGCTGACATCAAAATCTTTTCATGAGCCTAGTATGAAATCAGAAGTATAGATGTGATTTGGCACACTTTAGGCTCGTTCACACTGAGCTGCGGCAAAGGTAAAGGAAACTTTGTCATTGCCGTTGCCGTCACAATTGGGCATAGAACCCAATTGATGAAGTGATACCTCACCATGAGTTTTAGTCTGAGTCTGTGTTATGTCTGTGTTATGTTTGTGTTATGTTATGTCTTACAGAAATCAATAAATGAAAGAAAAAAAAATTATTTTTTATAAAATCTGAATATATTTGTGCTTTTTCTTCATAATTGTCATAGAAAATACAATATTTACAGTGTTTCTTCAAAAAAAACCAGCATATTCGTTATAAAAAATGGTGTATTCATCCAAAACCGCTCACTTCCTCCCACAGGTATCATTTACCCCTATCCCCTCCTGGCCTGCTGGGGTTAAGTACTGCCACTGCTAACCCCTGCAGGCCAGGTCACATGTCCAC
>JBCAUG010637236.1:0-14008 GCA_038406175.1 Haplosyllis leylae | reverse complement strand
TATATTCCGGATCACTGATGTAATCACCATGGAAATTATACAACTAAGACACATAATATTAGGTGAATTGCATTTGGTAAAACTAGGCAGATACTGGATTCAGATTGTAATTATGAGAGAACTAGATTGTATTACTCAGCCTGTTTGGCTCTTCGCATCACCTATAACCATGGCAACTGAGCTGTTAGGAGATATTCTTGAACTAATGTTAATCAAACAGTGCAGCCTTTTCTGTGTCAGTTTGTGGGTTCAACCTTGTGGACTCCATTCGAGACAGATGGTATGCCTCTTGTGTTCATGCAGGAGGAATTTCTTGTTCTCACGATAAAATTGAACTTTTAGAGTTTTCACAATAAGCAAATCTGACAGATCTGTCAGATCTGACAGAAATAGAATGCAATGTTTTAGAATTAGAACAATTTAAATTTTACATCTAATCATTATTTAAGATTATGGACCCTTCCTAGATTGTGTATACTTCACTCAGTAATTGACATCTACAATAGTGAGGAGGAGAAATCCACTTCTAAGATCTGTCGTATCCGCTGGTTCTGACAGAAATAAATATCGTGAAAAACTAGAATGCTTCCTAATTATGATGTCTTGCTGCATAAATTCTGTTCACAATCTTCTCCATTCTTTGGCAACAGGGTACACAAAATAAATGAAATCTGTTGTTCCCACACAGACGTACGGGCTAACCATCTAAAAACATAGATCCCCTCTCCACAAAATTTTTGTCACATTGCGAAAACACCATTAAAAATGACGTTGGTGACATTAATGTACAGAGCATTGGGATCCATACTAAAGCTCTTGCTTGTAACTAGAAGTAAAGTAGACTGAATGGTTGTATCTCAAAAGGCAAAATAAATCAATCAGTCAATGCCTTCCACATGTGAATTATTTTGTTTATCTTTCAAGGAATACAAAATAGGCTTCTTTCGTGTAAAGAATATTTATTTCAACATCCCTATTGGAATGTTATTGAGTTATTTGTAGTGACAACTGATCACAGAGGTAACTAGGCGTAACATTAAATCACTTTGATATGGGAACCATGGTTATAGATGTTGTCATCGAGGTAATCATAAATGACAGCCAGTCCAATTTATGAAACTACTATGAGAAATAGTACTGGATCACATGCAGCACAAAAATACCTCTTTGAGCCCATTGAAAGCTTCTAATGCTATGAGTTGAGTTGTACAGTTATCTTCCTTTAGGAAAATTTATCACTTCTGACAGGTTTGTAAATAGTTTTATAATCAATGGGAAATTTGGGGGGGGGCAGTTCAGTTGGAATTTTGTGTTCAAAGGATGACTAAAAAAATTTCCCATAGACAACCATTAATAAAACTATTTACGAACTAGTCTAGTTAGAATTGAAAGATCTTCCTGAGTGTCCATGTAGATGGTTGGATAGTCGACTTTGCATTTGTTTTTAGTAATGTGAAATTCCCACATTGACGTAATACATTTCCCCACTTTGTAATTCACCAAACGCAGGCTGTTCGTGTCCAGACACTTCAGACAGAAATGGCCATTAAAGGACTTGTAACTCTGAAAACCAATTACGAAGGAACAACCGCTTCAAGCTATGCCTTTCACTCTGTCAGGGTTGACAGCTTTCTTTTTTCACAGGGATTCACATTGTTGGGTTTGAGTTGTGAGCGAGAGGGATTCAAATTGTTGAGCTTGAGTCATGAGAACTTGACATTATTAAGTTTGAGTCGTAAAGGTCTCACATTGAGTTGTGGGGGGTTAATATTGTTGAGTTTGAGTTTGAGGTTTCATATACTTTTGATGGTTTCATATTGCTAACTTTGAATCGTCAGTGCTTCTATGGTTTTGAGTTGAGTGAAAAAATCTCACACCTCAACAATCTAAATTTCTGCAATTTGAGTGACTTACAACTCAAATTCATGAAAATAATTATCTTATTATTTCTCATTTCAACAAAAACAAGTGCACAGACTCTTGCCTTGCAAGAAGTGAAACACACCAAACAATGAAATGAAAACTTGAAAACAACGCAGGATACATTGTCATGAAACTTAAACATGACACATGAGCTTGACTAGCTCTTCATTCGTAAAACCTTTGGTGACGCTGCTACTGGAAAAAGTAAATGTGCAGCTTCCTCACAGTCATGAACTTTCGACGGTTTCGTTTTGTCTAATGGAAAAGCCCCGGGGCCAGCAGCTATTCGTGTTTTATTTACTTTCATTTGTTAGAGACTTTTGTGCATTGCTTCAGGGGTGGTTTTTATTTTATTAACCTTTTCTGGTGTTGTTCGTTCTGAATTGAATCACGTGACGGTTAATCAAACCTGAATTGCAATTACCTGGGAAAATTTAACAGTATTATTCAAGTTTTTCCTAAATGAAGACGTATTCTGCAGATTCGTTTGAACCTGATAAATCACTGAAGCATGAATTGGGGTTATTTTAATCATCCTCTCTCTTACTTGTGTCTCCCTGGGACAGTGGTAGAATTCCTGTCTCTTACACAAGAGGTAATACGTTTGAATGCCATTTTTATAAATAGATTTTACAAATTCTGTAGGTTCGGTAGAATTTAATTTGGAAAAAAACTCGATTGCAATAACATTGAATCTCAGCACAATTGTGATTTCGATTAAATCCAGAGGAATTGAATCACAGGGAGAAAACACATCTGGATTGGAAACCATACCTGCATAATGGCAGCAAGATTATAACAAATGACCGACCCGCAGATTGCAATTACAATGATGACTACTGTGACCCTTCTGTCATTTACTGAGCTCTCAACCATCATGATGACATAATGAGATTGGTACTCAGGATGCTGATGACGCAATGGGATTGGTGCTCCAGATACCCTCCAGGCCCATCTCCCACTCACCAGGGATTCAGCACATTCTCACGCGCAACATCCTCTGGATGTTCCAGCTGTGTCAGCAAGACTTGGTTTGTTCTAGTGCTGATCAAACACTCATCAGATGAGGAAATGGAGGGAATCAAGATTTTTCTAAATTACTAAAAACACTGCATATCTGTCAACCACTTCTTTCCTTTTATTGCTGGCTCGTTTAGAGTGATTGACGTGGGGGATACAGAGGTTGTTGGGAAAATGCCTTGGAACTTTATGATAAATGGGCCTACTTCAGTTATTGATGGAAAATTGTTTACACAGAATGCTGTCATGACGTTAAAATGTCGTATATTATTTCCTTGTTTGTTTCTACCACACCACACTCACTCATAATTTTGGTTACCAGATCAACTAATATCAAATTATATGTCATAAAAGCACAAGAAAATATAACTTCAATTGAAACATAAATAATTCCAAATTACCATTTTTAAATAGCGTAGTTGACATTCAAAGTTTGTGACCACATATTACAGTTGAAGTGGATCCAAATTTATTAGGGGTAGTAATTGGAATCGAGTCTGCATCTTTTACAATTTCACGACAGGATTTATTATTGTGATTTCTGACCACAGAAAAATGTCCGACCAAAGATGTTAAGATTTGTAACAAATTCTTATATTTGGGGAATTAATCAAATAAATTTGATTTTTGTTGCTGTTTCCAATTTCCCTTACAATGAAACGACATCCAGTTTGAAGTTACATTGGTTTTGTTCACAGCAGACAGAAGATGGTGTGATTTTGTACTCCGTCTTTTTTTCATGCTTTTCTGGCGTCAGGACTGTGAGGTTAATGAATCAACTGATTATTTGCAGATTTGTGGTGTATTCGTGCACAATACTGAAAACGTTGGGATACTTTCACATCATAGCTGCATGTGAACAAGTCAAACTCGTTTTTGCTTCAAAGCTCTTGAAACTAGTTGTTTTCTTTTTGACAGAGAGTAAAGGGGAAAGATTGCCTCCATAACAAAATCCCTGGTCGGTTGTTGTTCCATACATTCAGCCTTATCACACAAAAAGCATGAGATCCTTCTTTTGTCTCCATCCTGTCAGCCTGTCGGATAAGACAATGGAACACATCCTTTCCATTTGGAGGAAGACGTTTACTATTCCCAGTGGAGACACAAGTAGCCACATGTAATAGAGATTTAATGCTGCAGTTGTTTTCTAAAAATGTCTAAATCTGTTTTGGTAGTGAGATGCAAACAGTAGATTTGTAAAGTGAGGTTAACTCGACACCAATGTATGCTGAAAATATATGAAAATAAAAAAGGTCACAAGGGTGGCTGATACTTCTGATGTTGGGAAGGTGTAGCGTCAAAGGTGAATCTAAGGATTTTCATGTACAGTAAGGGGTTCACTTTGGCTTTAAAACGCATGATAAACATCAGTAATAAGTTCGAAGCATTACTAAATTGAAGAAAACTGAAGAAAAATATCTGGGCGTTAATGGTAGGGGATTCATGAGGTACTCTCCGGAGCTTATCCTTTCAGACCAAATTCATAGCTTTTTTCAATAAAGATTTGCATAGACTTGAAACCCCTCTACGTGACCTTCAAGAATTCCTGGATCAGATCCTGGTTTTTCTGTCTGGTTGTCTGGAAAGCAATCAGTTTCAATCATTTCATTTCATCACTAATTGTAAGTTTATCACATATATTCCGGATCACTGATGTAATCACCATGGAAATTATACAACTAAGACACATAATATTAGGTGAATTGCATTTGGCAAAACTAGGCAGATACTGGATTCAGATTGTAATTATGAGAGAACTAGATTGTATTACTCAGCCTGTTTGGCTCGTCGCATCACCTATAACCATGGCAACTGAGCTTTTAGGAGATATTCTTGAACTAATGTTAATCGAACAGTGCAGCCTTTTCTGTGTCAGTTTGTGGGTTCAACCTTGTGGACTCCATTCGAGACAACTGGTTTTTTGGCCTTGGACACCCTACTGATTTCCCTATTAAAGTAGCCCACGTCTTGGCAACACTTCTATGAAATGACGTAGATGTAATTTTTTCTGAACATACAATTTTATGTACAAATGCGGACGAGATCCACATGGTTTGCATTCCATTCGATAGACAATTAGCTACATTAGGCAAAAAGAACAATCTAACAAAAGTCTAACTCAAACCCAGAAATTGCTGATCAGCTGTGCTTACTACACAACAGACAAAGGGCAATGGTGGATACTGGATTGCGGGGTAGGCCCTAAGGGGGGCTGTTTCAAAACCAGAAGGATGTAAAAAAAGATTCATGAAAAGACAAAAAAGTATAGGCTGAGATTTATGTCTCTCCATGCCAGATCTGCAAATTGGCAAGGATATAAGAGGTACAATAACCAAGTGGGATCCTTTTCAGAATGGTTTGAACTCCGCCCCAAAAAGTCTCCATGTGGATTTCCCTTCGCAAGATTGAAACGCATGTAGACCAGTTCAATGAGGTTGAGGATGTTACAAACGGTTGGAGCGAATTGGGAAGCTTCTCTCAGTACCATGTGACTTTTTGGTCACATGGTACCAACAAATACATGTGTTTACCAATCTAGAGCTCCAAATCAGTCTAGATCTACAAATCAAATAAAAATACCTTCAAATACTTATTAAATTAATACTAATTTTTATTCCAACTTTAAAAATAATATATAAAAGTCCAAACTAAATCTCTACAACCAAATTTATTCCAATTACTTCCCCTGTTAATCCATATATATACACAAATACCACCACCCAAATACTTACAATCCCTTTCTCTTTCTTTCAACCTCTTTTATATTACAAAATACCACATTTCTACACTAATCAATCATAAATATAATCAATATTCTCTTATAAATTCATCCTAACTAATCAACACTTTAATATATATTTTTTAAAAACACAAATTTTCTTTTGCCGTTTCTCTCATGTTTCGTAACGTAACGTAATGTTTCTATCGCTCTACCAAATCGTGGCAAAAGTGCCATTTCTTTAACATTTCGTAACTATTCACTCCGTTTCTAAGGCTCTTCAAAATCCCTGCAAATGTTCCATTCCTTTAACGTTTTAATCACGTTTCACATCATTTCCTCTCCTTTAATCCCATCCATGACACTTCCTCTTGTGGTCCAGTACTCTCTTATTCACATAAAATCCACCAAGGTCACAAACTTCACATTTCAGCTCTTCTCTGTCTGGGTTTAAAACACATCCCAATTCATGATCATTCTTGTTTGGCTTTGTTTTGAACTTCTTTTGACAGAACTGGCATCTAACATTCTTCATTTCTTTTGCCTGTTCCTTTGTAGGGTGTTGTTCTCTGTTGTGTTTCTTCAATGCTGGTTTTGATCCAAAAGTCTTTTCACATCCATGAGCACACCTCAGTCTATTTTCCTTATTGTGCCCAGCTACATGCCAATTATAACCTTGACTTGACATGAATCCCTTTCCACATTCTTTGCAGTGGTACAAGTATTGATTCTTGTGAAATTTACTGTAATGGCTCACCAAAGCAGGTCCAGTTATGTAATCTTCTTTACAAACAGGACAAACACCAGACTTCGCCTCCATATCGAGTGCAGGTAAATTTTTCCCAATTTCTCTTCTCAGGTCTACTCTCTTCCCTCTTACCATCTTTGCAAGGTCAGGATCTGGTGGCTGATCAGGGTCATCTCTTCTTGATTTTTTGGGAGTTGTTCCTCTAGGTTCACCAATTTCATCAGGTTCTTTTCCCTCCTTTACCATTTCAATACTTCTCTTCAAACTCTCCACCCCTTCTTCCAGTCTCTCCATTCTTTCTATTGGTACCACTACATTATCTTCATCCTCATTATCAGCATCCTTCTGCAATTTCTCCACTTCTTTCTTCAACTCTCCTAATTCTTTCTTCATATTGTCCCATTCCTCCTTCTTAACAACCATTTCATCTTCACCCAACTCTACCATACCACTTTGTGGATCTTGTTGCTGTTTACTACCTCCACTACTTTGTTTCCTTCCTTTTTCATCTTCTTTATCTTCCTTTCCCCACTTGTAACCTCTTTTCTTTGTAAATATAGAATTCTCTCTGTCCAAATCCCATATATATTCATCCTTCCTTCCTAATCTTTCTTCCAAATCATCATGCTTCCTGTATCCTTCACTAAACTGCAAATATCCAACAGATGCAGTCTCATATTGATTATCATCCAAACATTTGATCACAGCACAGTAATGCCCTCTAAATGGACTTCCATTGTACATAAGCACAATATCAGCTTTCATCCAATCCAACTTATGCCTGTAATCAATTGTTTTGAGGCAATCACTTCTAAGGACACTTATCCTGCAACACCACATAGATGCAACTATCTTCAAGAAGATTTCATCCAACCAAAACCTGTTTTTGATAACATTCTCACACCACTCTTTGACACTAAAACCATATATCTCCTTTTTATATTTTCCTCTGCCCTCTTTCTTCATTATCAGCTTCCCATTCAATTCACTGTCTGGCCTTCCATACTGATTTGTAACATCTTTAGTAATCTCTTCTCCAAGCAAATCCCAGTTATCAATTAAGTGCTTTACTGCCTGCCTTCTAAGATAAAAATGTGAGTACAGTTCCTCTGCCCCTGGATCCATGTCAAATCCTAATTGTTCAATTATTGAGTTTGGAAGGCAGTTTCCATCACCAGGTACCTACAGCAACAATACATTAAATTATAACCCGTTTCATCATCGTTTCATTCCATTAATATTACGTTTTGTTAAATACTTTCCTGCCAAAACTTATTGCCGTTTCATTTTCGTTTCATTTCATTTATTTGCCCGTTCATTAAGTCACTATGTGTACACAATTTATGCCATTTCAATTACGTTTCCGAACGATTCTGTACGATTCTAACTTACTACAGCCAAACTGCATGAATTCGTTGTCATATACTCGTCCACAATCTTGTACACAAACTTGTCAGGGAATCCACATTTCTGTGCATTTGGGTCATACTTTCCACTATTGAATTGATGGTATGTCCTAACAACATCATCATCCAAAACACCAGAATAAGGGTTTCCTGTAAATGTATAAAACAATACTAAATACTAGATATCATTTGAAATATTTTTAACTATTCCCAAACACAATTCTAATAATTCTAATACAAACAGTTAAACTTACTGAACACCTCTCTATAAACTTCTTGTCCAGACTCTTCAACAACAACCTCATTCCTCACCAACTTTGGCACCTCATGAGATTTCTCTTTTTCTCTTTTTGCTGCTGCCATAATTTTCCCCAAATCCTTTGTATCTTTAGTTGTCACTTTCCATTTCTTTGCAAAGTTTGGCTTTATAATGCTAAACTTATCCATCAACTTTTTAATCTCCTTTTCTGTACACAGCTCGAGAAAGAACAGAGGGGACTCTACAAGAAACGGCATGATGATTCTATAATGATTCATGACAATTCACAAAACCCACTCAATACATACACCTTTTATGCCTTTTCATTGCATTTATAACTCTATTCATCCACATTTCATTTAATTCCTATTCTTTAACATTTATCTAGCGAATCATTTTGTTTCTAACATACAGTACAACTTACAATTCTTTAAAAACGGCATGAAACGTTACTGAATAGTTACCGTAGTCTTGTGGCAAGTCTGTAATGCCATACTTCATTTGGGCAGTTCCTCGAGGATCACCAGTTGTGTTACTCATTTTGTACAGCGTTTTCCAATACAATTAAACTCAAAAAACAGTATTTACAATCAATACAAACTAATAATTTAAATTTTCAGCAGAAGCCATTAGGGAGCATAATCAAATACTGTACCTAATTACATATGCAGGGAGACATCCCAAAATTGTAAAGGGAGAATTTCAAAATATACAAATTATTAAAAAATCAGTTAAAACAATCTTTATAAGTAATCACAACTAGAAATCTATCACATATAATGGCATGTACCAATTTTCATCTATTCAAATAATTACCCACTACATATAACTCATTTTAATCAACTTTTAACCATTTCTTGTAAAACACACTTTAACCCCATAACATCAAGTGTAATTAAACACTCCAAACTTTATCAATTATGTACAATTGTAACATTTTATAGCCCTAAACTTAGTAATATGCATTAATTTTGACATTCAAATATAAGCACCGGTGATCTTTTTTAAAATAAGATAAATGTCACTATTTTTTTCAGCCTTCCCCAAAAACAGCAAAAAATCATTATTTTTCAAACTTCAATAACTTTCATAAAAATTAGTTTAAATTTTAAAAATACTGACCAAAATAAAGGTTATGAATGGAACAAAAGAAATATCACCCAAAAAATTGTAAATAAAAAGGTTAAAATTGGAAAAAATTATATTCTTTATCAGAAATGCCAAAATTTTGGTGACTTTTGGTCCATTTTCACTTAATAACTTTTTTATTTTTTATCATATCACTTTAAATTGAAATGGAACACTTAAGTAACATCCCTGTCCATATACCAAAACACTAAAAACCGGAAAAAATTGGAAAATTTTTCGTTTCATCACTTTTCAGAAACTACCAAAAAATTGGTAATTTCTGTGGACATAAGGTGAATTTTTTTTCCAAATTTAGCAACTATTGAAACTTATCCCAAATGATGCAAAACAATAGGAAATGTTAATAATGCAACTTTTTTCTTAGTTTTGAACACAATAATACAATTTTTTTTCATTTTTTGGGCCAAAAATGGCATAATTTAGCCAATTTCAGTGTCTTTTTGTCCAGTAATATTTAAAATTTTTATCAAAATTGCACAATTTCTGTTGCAAAAGACACTGTATCATTTATTTTATTTATCCAAACCCCAAAAAAATATATCTAAACAATTTGTACAAAAATTAAGAAAATTTAAAAATATTACTAAATTTAGGGTGTACAATTTACTACTTCTTATGACAATTACTGATGGCCAGCCAAAGCTATTTTGGCCATTTCCCTGTGCCTTTCTGTTTTATCTTTGTTCAACAAGTACAGGAAGAACTGTAAAAAAAATACAAAATGTTCCTGTGACAAGTGGGAGCCGGTGTACTTGATACATTGTAGGTAGCTGTTTACTTGTTCACAAATTTCTGAATTGACTCCATCAAGCCCTTCCACTTTAGTTGACCTAAAGTTAATGCCACAGATGTGTCCAATTGCATGGAACAGATCATGCCAGAAGCGTGTGTTTTTGAACAAATCTGGCTCTCTATTCATACAGTATTCATTCAGAGAGCATGCAAAGTCATAGTACAATTCTTCTGGCATCTCTTCAAGATATTTCACAAGTGAGCAAAATGGATCCTTTCTTCCTTCTGCACCATCTATTAAATGAAATCCATAAGTGTGTCCATGGAGAGGGCAGAACCACAGCAATATGTAAGAATACCCACCAAATGAGACCATTGGGTATTTCTTCCTGCATTCTCCCTCATCATTAACCTCATTTCGATTTCTTTTTCTTTTTTCATTCTCAATATCAGCCTCATATGTGGGCATTTCACGTAGCTGGTTTCCACTTTCTGTGAAGTAATATGCTGTGCCTGTTCTAGGATCATATGTGTTTGCCATTTCTCTAATTTCAGTTGGATTAGGGTCTCTGTAATGTACACTTTCCACTTTATCAATCAGGTACTTCAAGAAGTCAACAAGTTCTTCAACTTTTCCAACATCTGATGCAATCCAAAACAGATCAGAAATATGTGGGTTGTACTTGCGCATTATTCCTAGTTGTTGTGAACAATTCTCTTGTTTGTCTACTTTCCCAAATATTTCTTGAAGAAGAGGTATACTCCTAACAGGAATAACAGTACCAACAAAGTCATCACCAGCTAAACTGTGAAGAAACTCTGCACAAACTTCAAGGTAATCCTGTCTGCAAGTTTGGAAAAGAACAGGCTCCAAAAAGTTCTTGAGTGGTGTATCATTCTGTATTGTTTGAATTGTTTCAAATGTAAGTCCTATCTCATCAGTTGTAGAAAGGAGTTGGTCTGGTTTGATGACATTAAGTATCTTCCTACACATGTACTTCACATGCCGTCTTGCATACTTCACTTGAAACATGCCGGTCAGGTTTGTGGTGAACCCAGGGGATGATATCTTCCTTATCAGCTTTGGTTACAGGCTTCTGAAGCTTCAAATGCCTTAAACTAACTCCTATGTGTGTACCATCACAGGCTAACATTTTTGGCTTGTACCCACAGAATGGGTCTATGTGCTTCCTAAAGTCTATCTTGAAGGCAGAAAGCCATCCAAAGAACCAGCCTATAAATGTTTTTACTGCCATAAAAGGTTGTGGGTTGGAGTGTGTTGTTTTGTAATAGTTTGTCATTTGTGTGCAAAATCCTGTGAAGCTAATTTTGCTGGATTTGACTGCTCTGATAAAGTCCCAGCCAATTTCATCCCCTGCACAGGTCATTTTTGTGTAGAAGAATATCCCTTCTTCTTTTGCAAGTTGACTGTAATTTCTTTCACAGGTATTTTTCGAACATTTGATACTGAAATATTTCAGTTGAACACAACCTACCCTGGTATATAAGGTGGCAATTCCTTCCTGATAGAGTCCTTCTTCTGTAAAAATACCACCACAATCACAGTCTCTTGGTGACCCATCAGGTTTTTTGGGGTTAGGTTTAAGTTCAATTGTAGGGTCTGATGTAGGGCTGTCAATAACTAGTTTCATCCGAAGTCTTGTTGATTTCTTTAGTTTTTCATCAAACATTTCCAGAGGCTTGTGATTACTGAGACTTTTGTATTGCCACAATCCAGTTTCCTTATCAAATGTGTTTTGAAGATAATTGTCCAAGGTATCATCATCTTCAGTATTTTCTTCACCAACAATAGTGTTCCCATTTTCTTCTTCTTCTTCACTTTCTTCAGGATTAAAGAACTGTGGGAAATGTTGAGTAATTGCTGTGATATTTTCCCTACAAGTTTGGAGATGGCTGCACAATTTTAGGCTTTCAGACAGAACTCCACATTTTGGCATTCGTTTTTTATTTATGTTGGCAGCTCCACACATACCTCCATGGCACTTGATGTAACATTTCCCTGATAAGAAATTCATTGTTACAATTGATAAATCCTGATTTCCATTCACTGAAAATTTTGTTGCTCCTGTCTGGATGGCTTCTCCAAGAAGTATTATTGGATCATTCATATTTCCTAAAGACTGTTGCACAATTTGGAGAGGTCTTGTGATGTTGGTATTGGATGAAATTATCTTTGCGTAGGCATCCATTAAATGCTCATTGAAAAACCTGCAATGCATGCAAGATGTTTCTGGGTCTAATTCAGGGTTGTTCTTATCTTCATCATCCAGAGAATTGCGCAAAAATTTGTAGATTTCACAGTTACACTTGATAACTGGCCCTTCTTCAAATTCTTCACATGAGACATGTACAAATGAATTCAGTGTCAGGTGTCCTGAGGTTGAATTAATGTAATTCATGACACAAATATCCTTTCCTCCCTCACTAAGATGCCACTTGATAACACCTGTAGTGAGGAGTTGATGTTTAAATGTTGAATAAACACCCCTTTCACTTATACATTCATCCATTATTTGCTGTACCCCTGGAGAGATGTACCGCTTTATCACTTTTTCCCTGTGTACTTTTTGGGCTCTAGCAGTTAACTTTCGGCATTTGGGTTGGGGTTCTTCTATTTGATCCTCATGTGGATATTTCTGTGTGTCGATATATTTCATGTAATCCAAATATTCCATTAGTTTCTCATCATTTTCCTCTTTTAGGTAGAGGATTATTCGATTTTGTGGAGAAGATGGGGTGTACTTCGTGTTTGGGGTGTTTAGCATGTGGCTAACTAAAGGAATTTTTGGTGTAGTGATTTTTTTAGGATCCCGGTCTGATGGATTTCCTTTCCAGTGGTAGTTAGAAATGGTGCTGAGAGTAAAGAATTGCTCTGTAGGTCCAGGATTGTCACTCATTTTGACAATTTCACCAATATATGTTGTTACTTCGGCTGTTCGCGTAACACTCTCTATGTATGAAGTGAGGAGCTTATCGAATTCTTCTTTGTCAATACCCCATGCATTTGAGTAGTACAGAAACCTAAAACAATTAGTACATATAGATATATAAACGTTAGAAATGGCATCAAGCTATTGGCTCCAACTGAATCGAAAACAAAACGAAGCTGAAACGGCATGCATTTAAATTAGACTGGGAACTTAAATGGTGTGAAAATGAATATGAAACGATAGTGAAACGGCACCCGGCAACTCGGTCAAAAGTAAAACCATGGAAAAGAAAGAGAGAAAGAAGCCAAATCAATTGAACAGAGAAAGGCAATTATTACTGATTGAAAGAGCAATTTTGCTTGGCAGGTTAAGGGTGATTGAGAGAGAACTAGCTTTATTGTATCCACTCAGATTTAGAAGGGGTGGAATAGAATTTTTGCAGTGGTGGGTGAGAGCATTCAGGTGTCCAGTGACAAGGAGGATATTGGCAATAAATAGAATTCTAGGATTGAATGTTGCTTTGCCTCCTTTGAGGGATATTTAAATGTAAGTATTTGGTATGATTGGAAGGATACTAGGGTAGGGATGAAACGGTTGTAAACGAAAGGAAACGAAAATGAAATGGCAGATAGATTTTGGTGCGTGTTTGTATGTCTTTATGTATGAATCATCCCTGAAATGAATAGAAACGGTCTTGAAATGGCAGAATGAGATTCTAATATAAAAAAAACAAGTGTATCTTCCCACCCATGGGTGGGAAAATACACTGGATATGATGGGTTTTTTTACCTGTCTTCATGATGGGTGGATCGGGCATTCTTCTTAAGTATGTGGATTACACAATGTAGGTTGTCAAGTTTGGGTTTAAGACTGCTGATCAGTTCTCCAACTGAGGTCTTATTCTTGTACATTAGTTGTTCAAATCCTCTTGCTGTTTGATTTTTGGAACTGTATTTCCTTCTTAGACTGGATTCAAAGAAGTCTTTCTCTGTGTAGACCATCCAGGGAAGAAATTTGGTCATAGGTATATTATATTTTTGGGTTAACACTGACTTGAATTTGGATGTAAATCCTTTGTAGATTCCTTGCTCCATGTACCTG
>JBCAUG010637125.1:0-14009 GCA_038406175.1 Haplosyllis leylae | reverse complement strand
AGCACAATAGGAGACAATGGATCAGGTTCCTGTCCCAGTCTCAGTGCAATATGAACAGTTCTTCACAATCTATACAATCCCATTTTTACCAGGTCCCTGTACTTGTCCCGGTTCCGTGCAGTGTGAACGCGCCATAAGGCAGGGAAAAGGACCAGGACCCATACCTGGAAAGAGCAGGCAGGAAGAAGACTAGTGGTGGCGTCATGTCATCTGAAAATAAAGGTTACCAGTGGCCCCAAAAAATAATGTCCCGGTAAAGTTGCTCAAAACCACGAGCCACTGCATTACATATTTGCCTGTACTCACAGCTCGACGTGCATGTATGATGTATGATAGATGTGTTACTACTAACTGTAACCGGATGGAACCCCGCGCCTGATAGATTGGCTCTATTAACAATGCGCCAGTCCGTACATCATTTCCCTGCACCACTTCCAATCAAATATGTATCACCTTACTCTTCATTGTGCGGCAGTGTAGGTTGGTTTGGTCCGGGGGTAATGGAATATTATTCTCAGTGGTGTCTGATTCGTTTAATTAGACGTATTTTCAAATTCAAAATAGGAAAAACTCAATTATCGGAACTGAAAGATTTTTGCTTATCACTTTATTGTCAACTTATCACGCACACACGTGCAGCGACACTCACGAGTACAGCCTTCTTTTAATTTCGCCCAGTTTACTTCACTTGACATCGTTCTTGAAAAATGAGAAGGATCACTTTCAATCATTGCATTGCTAATTGTGTAAGATCTAACAAGAAAAGGCGACCGAGCCAGTTACATAATCGTTCATCATAAATACTGCCACTCTGACACTCTAATCAAGAAAAATAGTCCACTTTGTTGACCATCTCGGGTTGCTGGTTGACATACACTGCATACACTGCATCTGTTACGCTATAGGTGGCTCGTTGATTGAATTGAATTGATTGAAGTAAGGGCCATGAAAGATTTTTGGAAAATTCTTTGGCACTTTTGTGATAAGTAGGCCTACTTTAGGCTGCAGTCATTGGGCGTAATTGTCATGATGTCATACATGCCAAGATTGCGAACGTCCAACGACGCAACATCATATTTAATTGTGTAATCGAGTTTTCCCGTAATACAGAAAGTTGGCAATGTTGACATTTTTGTGTTTGCCTAAATTTGAAAATATGATAGATAGAGAAATTCGTCATATCAGTTGAAATTCAGAACTCCATTACAAATGTAAATTTACTTTGAATCTCACTAGGTTCTTAACTGTTTCCAATTTATTTACATTAGAAGTTGTACAAAAATGCCAACATTGTCAACTTTGTGTATTACGAGAAAACTCAAATGATATGATTGTTTTTGATACGCGTCTAACATGGAAAGGACGCTTTTTCGCCTACATGTCACATCAGCTGGAGCTGATCTATATTTGTACATTCGGGGAAGTTAGTAATTACTAACTATGTACGTAGTACGAAGGAAGGTAATAATTTCACAGATGTTTTCTAGTCCACGGGGTAGGGGTGGGCACCTCGCTGCCCCCTCCGACTTGGCCAGGTCGTAGGGATTAAGCCCTGCCCCCCGCACACTAGGTAGGGGACCCGCCCCACCCCATCACAGAAGGAATAGGGAAGGAGGGGCGGTATGTCTTGTAATGTTAATGCGAGGTCGTTCTTGTTTTTAACAATGCATGATACGTATGCCACCTGAAACTATATTGTTGAATTCAATGAACGTCTATTTGCAGCAGATCCGTGTTTTATCGTTAGTAAATGTTGATATTAACACTTCGGTTTCTTCTCCTTACAGATGTGAACGTCTCAGAATATCACACCACTGAGGGGTCATCCACGACGGTAACACGACCGCTTCATCTCAAAAGATCTAAACAAACCGACTGAGTCCCACTGAAAGGACGACAGGTCACAAGGACAGTGGAGGACAATGTCCTTGAGCTACAGTGAGAGCGTGACTAGAGACAACGTCTCGGCATTCGACGTTGACCTGGTGGCGGCGGTGACTGACAATGTGACCGCGGGTCTGGAGGAGCAGCGGCCGGTGAGGTACCCGGAGCTTCAGCGGTTCTCCCAGGCTTACGTCGGATATCACGGTTACATCGCGGCCGTCGTGTGCGTGTGGGGCATCGCCGCGAACTTAGCAAACATCGTGGTACTGACGCGAAAACACATGATCTCATCCACCAATACCATCCTCTTGTGGCTCGCGGTGGCGGATCTATTGACCATGGTCTCCTATTTCCCAGTCAGCATTCATTTCTACATTATGAAGGACCCAAAACTAATCTTTCCAACATCGAGAAGCGAACACTGGATCAGATTCATGCTGTTCCACATAAACTTCAGCGTACTCGCCCACACTGTCGCCATCTGGTTGACTATTATGTTGGCAATGTGGAGGTACCTATTCATCTGTTACCCGAGCAGAGGATCGCAGCTGTGTAGTATGAAAAACGCCAAGATTGTGATAGCTTGGGTGTACTTCCTGAGTGCTGTTATATGTATACCGAACTTCCTGTCAAACTTCTACGTTAAAAAAATCTTCCCTCAGTCTAACGTGTCTTCATTCGAATACTACACGATCGCTAATAGTGAACTTGTCACGAAACATCGTACGTTAGAAAAATGGAACTACTGGATCCAGGCCTTCCTTATCAAACTGATACCTTGCGCTCTGCTAACGATTCTCACAATTTTACTGATAATAGCGATGACCAAGGCCAACAAGAGGCGGATGCAGTTGAAGTCGCAGGGGAGAAAGGATGAGTCGGAGCGGGCGCGGGAACATAACCGTACCACGATGATGTTACTGGCCGTGGTGGGCCTCTTCCTCCTTACTGAGTTCCCCCAGGGTATCTTGACACTCTGCAATATATTCATTGAAAACTTCGTCGACGACGTGTATTGGCCACTGGGTGACTTACTGGACATTATGGCTCTGCTGAACAACAGTATTAACTTCGTGCTGTACTGCACTATGTCGCGACAGTTCAGAGACACATTCGTCGCCACCTTCTGTAGTTGTTGCCCGCAGCACCGACCCGGGTGGCTCAAACTGAAAACGTTCACTGTCACCTCCAACGGAACGACCACAACGACAGCAACGAGTGACACTAACGGTTCCATTATGAAGGCGCAACAAGTATAACAATTGATCAAGTCCGTGTGCGCGTGCTTGTCTAGTTTTGACCCGCACACTTGGATGTGTGTCAGATATTACTAAATCACAAATAGACAAGCGCAGGCTGAAAAATGTGATAATGGATACGACAAATTCATATGTATTACGTGCCATACAATTTTAATGACCCTGACGGCAGTTTGTTGTTATATAATACAAACTGAAATGTACATGTAAAGTGATTGCGCACAGTGATTTGTCCCGAAAACAAGTAGAACTTAGAAAGCAATACCTTTGTACAAAACGTTGCTGGTGAAAAAAAAATTACTGTCTTGATCTGCAGAGATAGATCTAATGTACAGTAGCTTCTCCCTTCTCTTATTCTATTCTCCCAAGAAGCTGAGATCGTTTTGTATATAAAGTTTTCTCACCTATTGAAGTTCTGTGAACTTCAGAAAACAGCATTGGTAAAAGTCACAAATATAAGAAGCAAATTCATATCAACTTGATAACCTGAACGCATCATCGTTTTTCTTGTTTTTGGTTCTTCTTAAGGTCTATTTACGAACGTCTGCGTTTGCGTCAACGTCAGCGTTTGCGTCAAGTTTTGTATTGAGTGAATGGTGATGCAATCGCACACGCATGTGCGTTTGTTTCACCATTAACACAAAGTTAAAGTTGACGCAAACGTTAACGTAAACGCAAACGTTAAGTGTAAACAGACCTTTATTTTCATGTTTGTTTACGAAGTAAGTTCTATCATTATTTAATCTTGTTTCATTTCATCTGCAGAATAGAACAAAATTGTAATGTTGCTACTTCCTACAGAAATCATCATCTTACGATTAAATTATATTCTTTCAGTTATAAAACATTGTTAAGCAAATTCGAGAAACGCGTTTGTGTGATAACATTTTGTGCGAGAAAGTTTACTCCTGTTGCGGGGCTAGGAGTACATCTTTGTCTGATGATGCCCAGTGATATTGCGTGTGACGTTTAACTCCTATTATGGGGCTAGGAGTACATCTCTATCTAACAATTGCTAACTCCTATTATGGGACTAGGAGTACATCTTTATCTAACAATTACTAACTCCTATTATGGGGCTAGGAGTAGATCTTTATCTAACAATTGTTAACTCCTATTATGGGGCTAGGAGTACATCTTTATCTAACATTTGTTAACTCCTATTATGGGCTAGGAGTAGACCTATATCTAACAATTGTTAACTCCTATTATGGGGCTAGGAGTACATCTTTATCTTACAATTGCTAACTCCTATTATGGGGCTAGGAGTACATCTTTATCTAACAATTGTTAACTCCTATTATGGGGCTAGGAGTACACCTATATCTAACAATTGTTATCTCCTATTATGGGGCTAAGAGTACATCTTTATTTAACAATTGTTAACTCCTATTATGAGGCTAGGAGTACACCTTTATCTAACAATGTTCAGTGATACTGTGTTCAGAATAACAATGAAGTAATTCGCAAAGAAAATATGTGTACATAGTCTATCTGTGTAATCGTTCGTTTTAGAATTAAGACTGTTTATGTTCTCGTGGTTTATATGGATCCAACAAGTTTTGATTAAATAAGGCTTGTTAACACGTAGCGTGTGCGTCAAGTTTTGTATTGAGGCAATGGTGACATTGATGCACACGTAGAGAATGGCATTCTCTGCGTCAACCATTGACCCAATACAAAACTTGACGCACACACAGACGCACACGCTACATGTAAACAGAGCTTTACGGTAGCAAAAAGGGGATATTAGTATTTTGTAGAGAAAATTTAGTAAAGAAAACCCGATTTTACTTTCAACAAAACGTATCAGTGATATTAACAACAACTTGTCGGCATTGAAAATCATGTGTTTAGAAGACGTGTTTTGATTTCTTTGTTCAATTATTAAAAGTAAACTGTACTTATATATTTATCACAAAGTGTTCATAAAAATTACAATAAAATTAGCAATGATAGAACATATTCACGGGCCTTTGTTTTATTCTGAAAACGGAATCAAATCTTTCCCTAGCGGACCAAAATAAAAAAATGACGTTGCGTCATTGACCCAATTGCTGGCTCGTAAACTATGTCATGGCAGCATTCCGTGTAAATAAATTCCAACCAATGACTGCAGGTTAAAGTAGGCCTAATTTTCATAAAACTGCCAAGGCATATTCCCAGAATGTTATGGGCCCCTGAATTCAACCACTATGCTGACTCTAACGAGCCAGCAATAACAATATTCTCAATTTTATGCATTTTTTTGGAAATTTTATCAAAACCAGCACTTCCCCACCCACACGAAGGAGAAACCTGAATCCGACCCTCGGAAGGGTTTTGTGGATGTTTTGAGGTCGATGCCATTTGATTCAGAAGATTCTTGTGGAAGTGTAGGCGGAAATTGAAACGTCAACTTAATGTCACAGTGGGTTAAAATTTTAGTGCCTCAACAGGGGATCGAACCCCGGTCTCTCGCATTCCGGGCGAGCGTCATACCTCTAGACCACCAAGACACTGTTACATTAACACCTTTCATTAATTCCAAAAAGTTCGTGCACCGTGCTTATGATTCAAACACGTCCAATCACGGACATATTCAATGCTACTTGTCTTGTCGGCCAAATGTCAGTCAGTTAGAGCCTATTTTCATCTAGCAACAGTGACGCATCTGCAAAGCAATTTCCTAGCGACAGTCGCTGACATTTGGTGTATCAGTACAGGACAGAAGTCACACGCTTGATTTGGGAGCGATCTCGAAGCGGTGTCGCAAACGCTGGGTGTAAACGGGCCCTTAGCTGTTTTCTCGTTGATTTAAATTTTCAATCTGAAGATTTCAAAGCGTTTAAAAACAAAATTCCAAATGTTTGGTTCAGTTCTCTTTGGCGCAGGTCATTTTGGGGAGAATTTGCATTTTCCGTTATCTAGGTCTGTTGTTTTAGATTAAGCTCGGCAGTAACCTTTACAAGGATTAGTTAACGCACATTGGTGGCTCGTAGCGCCGCCATGTTGGTTAAGCAAATACATGTTTGGAGCAAGATTTGTTTAGTAATCCGCAGAGAAGTCTCAGTGACCAAATCCCTGTTCTCAATTATATTTTCCAAGTCCTTCTGGTTTAACTGCAACTTCTACAAAGTTTAGCAATGGCGCACCAGCGAAAATAAAAAGGGGGACCTCTGGGAAACCTTTCGTACATGTGTATCGGTTGCACCAAAAGACTTGTAGTATGTAACAGCATGTTTCAAATAAGGTTGTTTCTAGGGACACTTTTTACACCCTCTTGCACAGAAAAGTCGATACCATGCATTATTAGGGCCCGTTTACATCCATCATTTGCGATGTCGCTGCGACATCGCTCCCAAATCAGATGTATGAATTCTGTCCTGTACTGTTACACTAAGCATCAGTGTCAAAGCTAGCATCAAATTTATCTGTCACTTGGAAATGGCTTTGTGACCCATTCAGGGCGATGTCGCAGCGACGTCGCAGACGCATCGCTGTCACTGGATGTAAATGGGCTCTTACAGCCCAAAAAGTTGAGACTTTCCAAATCTCTAAATTCATGCAGTTGCGCTCAATAATCATTTACATTTCTGATTACAATCCTTGCATTTTCCAAAACTTCGACAAAAAATAACGCGGTTACTAAAAATCAGGTATTTATCAAACAGTGATGAGTCCAGGATAAATGCCAAATATAGGAGAGGAAATTGGCCAAAGATACAATGTTATTTTTGGAATCATGATTTAGATTTTAAAAAATGTGACGGTGGCAGCATTGTGCGCGTCATGTATGGGTGAGCTCCATTAATTGCACTGATTATGCTCACAGTTAATGCTTTTTCAAACTTTATTACGGACATTTTTTTAAAAAAAAAAAATTGGAGGACACAAGTCCTTTTCATGGGACCACTGAAACCCTGTTTTGGATTTCTGGGGATGTCTTCCCTGGGTTTCAAAGCCAGGGTGGATCCTTCACTTGCATGCTTTCTTGCCTGTGTGATCCTCAGATTCACCTCTGGTGTGACACCTGCCGAACTCTTGACGGCCAGCACGGCAGCCGATCACGTTCCCTAAAGCGGGCATTAATGATTCCTTTCATTGTCCCATCTGCTCGAAAAATTGTCTAAATTTTGAATATATTTGGTACTGTATATATATTTTGTACACTCGTAACACCTAGACATTGTGCGGTCTGTTTACCAAAAAGATAATCCTCACCCAGGGTGGAAATAATTTATTTTTTGAATAGTGAAAATCTAATCTCGAATATCTCTGTATCTAATCTAGATTCACTAAGTGTATTTTTTCGCAGTTTTCAATATCTAAAAATATACAGATTTAAACAATGTCAATATTTACCTTTCAAATCAAACTTCCATTTCAAACTACCATTATGGTCTGCTCACACTTAACGTCTGAGTTGGGGTCAATGTCAACGTTTGCGTCAACTTTTGAAACATTTGCATCAACTTCAGCATTGTGTTAATGGTGACAGAAATGTTGATGCAGAGAATGGCTTTGAACCCTTTCTCTGCATGTGCATTTGTATCACCATTCACTCAATACAAAACTTGACGCCAACGTTGATGTTAACGCAAACGAAGACGTTAAATGTAGACAAGCTTAAAACAAATAGAAGTTTCCATTAGGAGTCCACAAAATAACGTTATTTACTCAGAATAAGACGATTATTGTGATCAACAAATGGCTTCGCTAAGACAGCGGAGTCGGGATTAAGAATGGCAGTGGTAAACGGAGGCTTTGTGAAATCCTAATTGACAACTGACAGGCAGATTTACAAACATATTTAGCCGGGGGAACTGGGTTTCTGCAAGTGTCTTAATTTAAGAAACATCAATAACAGACTATTTTTAGAGCAGGGAGAATGCACATGAAAAGTGTTGAAAACTTCCTTTGTGAATGAAATGAATGGAAGCCTGTAATTCTAGCTGACCTGAACCGTGTGGGTGTACAAATCCCTAAATTGCAAAAAACAAAAAACAAAAAAAACTAAGGAGTCACTTGAGAATGGGGTTGCAACCCACTTTGGAGTGACTCCATTCTGGTCAATGAGAGCTGTGTCGCAAGCATCATCGCAGTGTTGATGCTGACGCTCAGTGTAAACGAGCCCTAACCGGTGCATCAAATTTTTCTAAAAAAATGTAAAAACGACTAAAACGTACTACGACGAGCTGAAAGTAGTTTAATCTGACGTCAATTAATCTAGAATTAACCGGCTATTAACACGTTTTTGTCCTATTGATTCACTACAATAACACTTTTCCAAAAGAAATGCAATGTTGCGGTGTCAGTTTGTAATAGCATTACCCTTTTTCTTTTTACAAAAACCATGCCAGCCATCCTAAAACGAACAATAGACTAAACCATATAAATTTGAGCTATATGCAACCACAACAATAACTGTATTGTTAGCACAGAAGGCAGCCAGACTCACGGCTAAAAACACAACCTGAAAAGGACTATTACTGCCAGGAGTGCGCACCACAAAGAACCCAAATGATAAATATTTTGCAATAATGTGTCTCTTTCAGTGAATATATATTTCCAAATCCATAATAGACAGAGAATAATAACGTTGAACATGGAAAACACCTTTTTGTCAAAAATAGCTCTTAAAAAGTCTGTGACATTTTCTAACTAGTATTTACTGTGGTAATCCCGAGAAATTGCAAAAAAATTGACAGCACAATTTTTCGTATTAAGGCGCATATATTTGTGTCAGTAAAATGAATTCATTGCACTAAAGAAATTGAAATAGTACTCTCCATAAGCTGAATACACTGAACAGCGACTTTCCCCTATTGATTTCTGCGCAGGAAAAAAATTCTTTAAATCGAGATATAAAATGAATTCATTGCACTAAAGAAATTGAAATAGTACTCTCCATAAGAGGAAATACACTGAACAACAACTACCCCCATTGGATTCTGCGTAGGAAAAATTTTCTTTAAATCGAGATGTACATTTTTAATCAAGGCAAAAAGCCTTTCAAATCTTCCTCTGCAAATGATCAAAGAATAGAAGCAAATAATTGCATTCTTGTTGCACGAGGTGTACATTACAGCTTTGATAAAAAACCGTTTTAAAACAAATATCTTCCTCTTGACTGTCTTTCTTTGTAACACGTTTCTTTTATGGATTTTATGCGTGAACCAACAAGGAAAAGACAGATTTACTAATTCCATTGTTTCCTTGGAAAAGACGGCATAATATCTTGTATTTCTCAGAGAAAACAACAAAATTAGAAGCTTTGTTTTACCTTTCAGAATAAACAATGGATTTACGAGAATTCATTTACGCGATGACTCTTATCGATAACGTTAGCCCATATGACTAAAGCTTTGTTCACACCGAGCGTCAACGTTACCGTCAACGTAAAAAGCACTACGTTGACGGGCAAATGGCTATGCAACCCATTCTGCCCGTCACAGTGCCCGTCAGAAAGATCAAAGGTGCCACCCGTCAACGTAACATTGTGACGCTCGGTGTGAACAGGCCTTTAAGGCTTAAGGCCTGTTCACACCAAACATCACCGTCACGTCAACGTAATGTTGACCGGCGGCACCTTTGATCTTTTTGACTGGCACAGTGACGGGCAGAATGGGTTGCATACCCACTTGCTCGTCCACCCAGCATTTTTTATGTTGATGGTGACGTTGACCTGATGGTGACGCTCGGTGTGAACAGGCTTTATTCACACTGCAAGGGACCGGAACCTGGTCACGTACAGGGAACTAGACCAGTCCAATAAGAAACAATGGATCCCAGTTCCTTTCCCTGTCTCAGACCAGTGTGAACATGTCAACACAATATACTAGGATCCTTTAGTATTGTTCCCATTCCCTCTACCTGGCCCGATCCCAGTCCCGAAGCCATAAGAATGGGTAATCTACCCATTTTTCAGCGACATCCACACTCATCGCTATCACTAAGGGCTCGCTCACACTGTGCGATAGTTTCTGATAGCGACTGCAATTCTTCTTATCACAACAAATGGGTTGTACAGGACTCAATAGAATTGTTTACACTGTGCGACTGCGACAGCATCACCACTTCCTATCTAGCTCATTATAAGCTAAAACAAATCGCAGTCGCAATCAGAAAAAAACACACAGCGTGAAAGAGCCTTAAGAAGATCGATGTGAACGTGACACTCGGTTCTCAAATCATCAATTCTTTCTCTTCTTTAGAGTGTTTGAGGCATCATCTCACTCCGCCTTTCAAGCCGAAAAATTAGACAATTCTCCAACTACTCGTTCTTTGGTGTTTGTTTGAAACTTTTGGAACATTCTGCAAGTAACTCCAGCTTAAGACTACACTATTAGGAAGCCAAACAGTAACTCCGGTTAGGACTAGGCTTACCAACTTCTCCGGCCTGATAAGCGGTATCAGGCAACTTAGTACAGAACAGTAACACGCTTTTACCAATAGCATCTGCAGATAACAGAAGAAATATTCTTGAACTGTAACCTTCATCCTTTTTTGTACTTGAACAATGCACTGAAAATAGCCTAACCCCTTGTACTTTAAACAAGATATCGTTCGATACGTATGATATCTCAACGCTGCGTCATAAATACCAAGGAAAGAGAAACGAAGGGTTTCATCTGTTGATTGTCTGTTATTTCAAAGAAAACATCCTGTTCCCAAAAAAATGGTGGCTCAGGACTCCTCAAACCATCTTGCTCGTCGTAACGATAAAATGAAGCTGAAATAGTTTGCCTATTATCAACCGATAACCACTGGTTAGCCAGGTATAAACCCTATTTATACATTGACAGCGCCAAAAGACGGCGGTACTTTAATCCTAAATCCACTTCGAAACAAGAAAATCCTCCTGCGTGAAAAGGCAAGAGGCGTACCGCCCTTGCCGTATCCTGTCCATGACTTTTCCTCGGGGTTGGGGGTGGGAGTGGGAGTATCCTGTCCTGGTCCTGTCCACGGGGGCAAGGTGGGGGATGGTGGGTACCCTGTCCTTGTCCTGGCTGGGGGGTGTGGAGGGGCAGAGTGAGGTGTGGGGTGCCTGTCCTGGTCCTGGCCGGGAGTGGGACGGGGTGGTACCCCTTCCCCCTGTGGACTGACAGGTAACAATACGCATCGATTCAATGCTGAGATATAAACTATGCGGGCTCATCACAGATCCATTAAGGGAAACGATGCAATCCTCTTCATGTATGGGTCTTGATATGTCCCTGGTGTGTGCACTGCCGTATTTTGGTTACGACAGGGCTGGTAATAGTGGGGGTTTTCGAAAAGAACATTTCCCTAATAAAGTTGATTTTTCTTCCAACATCAGATTCCGAAACTGAAAGGAAAATATCACTTTAAAGTCTTCCATCCCAGTTGAAATGTGAATCATATTCGAATTTTATGCATCCTCAAAAATAGATCTAATATAAACTTATTCCCCAGTTCCCAGGCACAGACGAGGTGAGAACTTGTGTGTTTGCACTTTCAATTCATCGTCTCAACAACAACGGCCAATAACGTTGAAGTGTCGGGACAAGGACAACAAAATACTACTTCCCCAAGAGAGTTTCCTTCGACATCACGTTTCGAAACTGAAAGAGAATTTCCACATCTGTTTGCTGCGGATCAATGAATTTTACACTTTTTAGGATCTTGAGTCCATTTCTGTGCAGAGAAAAAGGTCATGTGAACGAGTTGCCCCTCATCGCCTCCAGAAAAAAAACGTAACGTGTAATCTTTGTCGCCCGCTTACGTAGTTTGCAAGAAGGTAATGTATTCAATCTGTCTGCCCTTCTGTTCACAGGAGGTGTCCTTTTTTCAGTGCTTCATGGGGTAAGGACCCATCCTGCCTCTGCCTCTGCCCCTCCCCACCCCGAAGGCAAGGACAGGAAAAACCAGACCAGCCCCCTCCCCCTGACTCACACACAGACACACATACACACACAGAGAACACACACACACACACGTACACACATGAAGGACCAATCCAGGAAGGAATGAACCCCTACCCTTGGGAGGACTGAACCTGATTTGGCAGCCTCCCCCGACAGGGGGAGAGGGTGGTTAGCCTTCGACTCAAAGGCTTTCGTGTCCAAAGTAAAATCAGCTTCCGGTTTAATGCTCCTCCTAAAATAGAAACTACTGTGATGAGCGTACTTAAGTTTAAAAAAAAACAACGATTCTTAGATTTTCTGCAAATTAGTTGAATTTTGCCCGTCCAAGAATTGCTTTCCAAATGTTTGGACATTACACAATAAGTTTCCAGCTCAGTCACAGACACCCAACCCATTGTCCTTCGGTCAACACAAACTGAGAGTAAAACCTAATTACACTTGGAAAAACATGTCGAAATTCAATTTACACGAGCTACTTCGGCAGATAGGACACCGCCTCGGGGCATCACTCCTTTTCCTGACCTGCTGTGAAAAAAGAACGACTTCGAGTGTTTCCGGGAATTTTTTTGTCATTTCAAATCTCAAAAGTTTCAAAGTAAGCACTTCGTGCTGTGTCAAATATACGGTAACTGCGGGTGGATTTACCTCAGAATAGTGAGAACTCCCAGCAGGGGCGCCAACTCTATGTTCTTCAAAAATATTTTCAGCGCCGCCTTTGGATATTTCAAAGGCTGCTGTTCTCATATTGAGGTTGGATTGACGTATTACTCAAAATATGACGTTGCGTCGTTGACCCAATTGATGGCACGTGCAAAATGACGTCATGGTAGCATTCTGTGGGCCTAATTATCATAAAACTGCCAAAGGCTTGGGACAGGATGCTACGAGTCACCCCAACTCAAACACTAAGGTGACTCTAACGAGCCACCAATTATTTTCTTTGCAGACTGATTTTTTTCTCATTTTTTTAAAAGAAAAATAATGTGTTTGATCATAAATATTCATTTGTAACATTATTGCACTCGTTCTGGAAAGCGGGTTTTTTCCTACTTTATCAGCACGCGTAAAACTAAACCTGTAGATTAGTTTTATTGTTTCTCATTAGAGTATTTAACATAAAATGGCATACCAGATATGCAACAATTAATTCAGACTTATGTCTCTGCCAGGACGGGCACACTGATTGATGTACATATTATGATCAAGTATCTTAGTCAAGCAATCAACAATGTGACAATAACAAAGTCATCACATGATCAGCCTTTGACTGAACTACTTGGTCACAATATAGTTTTAGGCTGGTATGCAACAAAAAATGTCTGATGTGCCAAATATAACCATGATTTGACCATGACTGAAACTCAAACACATAGTGGGAAACATCTCATTGATATAAGCTCAACTCCGCAAAAGAAAATGCATTCAATCATCTTTAACATGGTAGACAGGCGGCGGATATAATCTAAATTTAATTGTCAATCCATGGTAATGGGATCCATTCATCAAACAATATCTGTCATATCATATAGATTACTCAATTATGGATAACTTGCTGAATTAATAAGACAAAAACTTTCAAAAAACGATGCCATAAAGCTAATGGAAATGTACTTTATCACCCTTTTTTTCTCACAATGTAAAAATACAAATTACACTTAATGATGGGAAATTGGCGTGTACTGCATATTGACGAGATTAGGTGTTTTACATGTTACACGGAAATCTAAACAACACGACAACATAAGACGACCGCGTGATTGAACTTGTATGATAAAGCGTCTACTTTGAGAATTTTGCTCTCTCGTTTCCTGGTAAGGGTCCATTCAGAGCTGCGATTTTTGCAACCTGAACCACCCTGTATGGTAGTTTTTCTGCTCCTCATTCTTTTACATCAGGACTTGGTCAGACACTGAATTTCTTCGGGAGTTTGTTACTGGGATGGTGACTAATTACTTAGATGTCTAATTTACTTATAATGGTATTCTGCAAATGGGCT
>JBCAUG010637124.1:0-28665 GCA_038406175.1 Haplosyllis leylae | reverse complement strand
TGGTGTAATGGTTAAAGCAGTTGGAATGTAAGCAGGAGATCCTGGACTCGAACCCCATTTTTGTAAAAATTCTTTTTATCCAGTTCATCTAATTAGACAAGACTTTTGAAAAAACTTGAGTGGTTTACAAGTTGGTAAAAGTTTCCACTCAAGATGCCTTCCAACTCATGTTTTCTGAAACAAGAGCATTTGACTAATACATTACAAAAACATGTAAAGGAAGATCCTGATTTTAGTTATGTCTGCATCATTTTGTTTTTCTAAAAGTAATGATTTAGCGTCCCAAATCAAGTCAATAAAGTTGAATCAAAGGACAATTAGTGAAAATCATTTGCATTTTTGCTTGAATAGGGCAGTTTTATGTGGGGTTTGGGGGAGTTTTTCACAAATTTACACAAAGTTGGCAATTTTCGCATTATTGCCAACTTTGTATTGCCATATATTTGCAGTTTTCTTCTTTACTTGCACCAACTGATGTGAGTAAATGTTAAGTTAGAAATCAAGGGTAAATGAGTATTACATTTCAAGTTTAAACACTGCATTAGACTAGTTGATATTTAGTGGCAGGGCTAAAATGAAGTTGGCAATGTTGGCATTCTTGTATTGTGGAGACTTTGTGAAAAACTCTAGTGAAAATGTTAATCGATGCTTAATTGCAATTACTTATTCAAGGCCTATTTTTACAGGGCCCGGTGATTCCATGGAAAAAGTTTTATTGCATGTACAAGGACTTGATTTAGCCCGTACATTTTCGAATTTTTTTTTTTTAATTTTTGGAGGACACATGTCCTTTTTGTGGGGCCACTGATATCCCTGTTTTGGACTTCTGGTGATGTCTGCCCTGGGTTTCAAAGCCAGGGTGGATCCCTCACTTACGTGCTTCCTTGCCTGTGCACAATGGATATCCCAGATTCACCTCTGGTGCGACACCCGCCAACCTCTTGACGGCCGGCATGGCGGCTGGTTTTCGAAAAGCAATATTAGAAAAACTCGACCATCCTAGTTTGGGACATCTTAAAGTAAGCATACAATCGTCTGCACTACTGAAACACAAAGAAGGCAAAGTAACAAGCGCCAGAGCTGATTAACCAACTGATTGCTTCTCATGAACCACTGGCCCTCAATGGACTATTTTAATTCGATGAGTACATTCAGAGACAATTTTGTGGAGCCATTAATTCGACTGTTCTATTTAAAGCTTGAACAGGTAAACAGGAAACTTTCAGAAATGCAAGAACACTTTTATTTCATTAAAAGATTATTGTTTCCATATATAGTTGTTTTGAAGCAGTTGTTTCACAAAGAAGATTATTGTAAAGGGGTTTCATTGGTAATGATGTAAATATTATTGTTTTCAAATTACCCTGCGACGTTCAAGGATTGTCTGTTGAAAGATGTTTGGTAAACAGTGATCTGGTAGGATGACGAAATGAAACAAAGGAATTGTGTGGTGTGATCAGAAAACAAAATTACTTGAGTTCATTCAGTAAATTCCCTCAGTCCCTTTAACAAACAACAGAAGGACAACGAAGCGATGACGTCTAAGTTTTGTAATCAGTAGAGATCCTTTGGGGCTAATCCGAGTCTTATTAGGGCTGTGCACCTCAGAAGGAACGTCTGCTCCTCAGAAAAAACCTTGTACTTAGGTGGCATGAACCACTAAGGCCATCAGAACAATGACTGAGCCAAAAAGGAACCAATTAGTGCTGTGAAATCTTTTGACAAGATACGTAATCGTCTTCCAAAGTGTCATGTAATACTAATTAAAGCACAAATACGATCCAATTAATAATGTGAAAAGACTTGATCTCTTTACCATGTTCAAATACTTGACAGGTGTACACCTGTATTCCTATTTACAGGGGAAACATCTGAATAAGCGGTGGGTTTGTTTGAACATTAGAACAAATATATTTTCAAATGTGTTTTCCTGTAATGGAATCACCAAAATAGTACACACGAATGTCAAGGAAATTGATAAACCAGACTATTCTGAATGCAGTAGCAGTTTCTTTAGAAATTATATCAATGGTCACTAGAGTCAATCATTTAATTCTTTGGTCTGTTGAAACTAAATTTCCTTTTGAGCAAGGGTAATGCCTGACCTTTGATGTCATTACCTGTGATGAAATTGTAATCTTTTATTCTTTACAATGTCTTTACGTCGAATAAATGTAAAAGATGCCGTTACAATCAAGCATAGGATGGACATTTTAAGTCGCAAAGCCAGATACACTTGCATTTTACACAATTGTCATTTCACAAAGAAACGTTATATTTCTGGAAATAAAATAACGAACCTTATTTCTTAAGGTTAGGGTTCTTGTGGGACACATAAATAAAAGAGTACAGTTTATTCCGGGATGTACAATAAATAAATTTGTGTTCAATTCGCACTTTCCCGATGTACTTTAATTCCAAAAAGAAAAAGATGTTAATTAATTAATTGGATCGCAAGATGAAAACAACACAACAATAAGCTGCATGCAAGATAATACACCTGCAGTTCATGATTTTGCAGAACCGTTGTAGATTTTAAGGAAATGATTTGCTACAGATGGCGAAGCTGCTTGGACACAGCTTCACTGCTTTAAAAATCTGTCAAAAACGTTATCCAAACACGCAGTGGGTTTCGCTTTTGTTGAAGTTTTTTATGTAAGTTTTAACATGCTGCAAATAGTGTTATTGAATGTTATACTTCCAAGATAAATAGTCATTTACATTCTTTTCATCAAAGTGTATAAAACTCAACGATAGAAAGACCTTTTTTTGCTGGATCGGTGATATAAACACCAGTGACCGGTAATTTCTACTCTTTTCAGTTTGTTTGATAGGTGTGTTAGGGGCCTAAAATGATTGCTGCTCTTATCAGTAGGCAAGGCAGAACGACTATGGCTTGTCGACTAGTCAGATGAGACAACAGCAAGTTGACTACAATTCTGGTAGTCAACTAGTCAGCACAAAAATGTCATTATTAAGAATAGATTTCTACCAGAAGCTAGTTAAAGTATGTATCACCAATATTACTCTTTTAGTCCTTTTGGTTGTACACCCTCCAATTAGCAACTGGGGCATTCAGGTTTCATATCTCAGGGAGTGACAGCAGATGTTCATGGGTATCTTCTCATGCACTGGACCTAAATAGTGGTTTGGAGCAATAGGCTGAAATGCTGGAGGAGGGTGTCTATGGTACACACCAGTATCTTGTCAGGAACTGTGGATCAGCACCTCTAGTGAAGTGCTTGCACTGGTTGAAGAATACAAATGCACAGCTTCAGTACAGCATTTATTGTAAAACCCCTAAAGACTGGAGAAAGGAGCCAGTGAAGAATACAGAAGTCACAACCCACAAGGGAGGGGTTTTACACAGTCAGACAGTGGTAGGCTCTCATCAAGTCCAAAGAAGCCAAATACACTAGCTCAGCCATTGTTCATAAAACTAAGCAGACATTAAGTAGACACAACTACTGAAACATATAATGGACACAGCCACAAAAACTCTGAAATATAAGAACATTCAATAACAGCAAGCAACAAACATAGATCCAAGTGAATTACAACAAAGCACATTTACATTTACTTGTCAAGCTCTTGCAGTGTTCAGGTCAACTCTTAAGTAATAAGTTAAGAAGTAGGAGGGTGTCTGGGCTGCCTCCTTCCTACAGGAACTAAGAATAGTGCCAAAGTAGTCAGAATGGCTAGATCTGCCTTTTAAGAGTACTCCTGGTCAATCCTAGAAGGAGGGAGCATGCAGTACCACTCCAAGTCACCTGAGAAGTTTTTGCTGTATGTTAATGGTACCTTAACAGTTTGCTGGTTCCCTAGAGGTCCTACTTTTATAGGAGCATACTCAGCTTATATAGACTTTACCTAACCACCAACATATTGAGACTACTGTAGAACTACTGTAAGACTACTGTGGGTTACTATCTCAGTTTGCAGCCATTCTCATCTCAATTGGTCCACACACAAAATCTATGGACTAGAGGGGGTCAAATAGGAATACCACTCTCAAGTGTAGTACTCTAAATGGTCTAAAATAACCAAGGATCACATGGGAGGTTTAATTGGTCAGCAGGGAGTGTGCATGTGACAAAGGAACACTAATCGGTTAATAAGGAGGGGACCTGCATGCTTCAGGTGTGATGGGTACATGTATGCAAGGAGGGGGTTCAGTCAGCATAACTGTACATTACCACTAATCACATCAACTGGATGAAGTCAGAACAATGCAAAGTTATTGTAGATGCCCTCCCATGTATTTTATTAACCTGTTACATATGAGTAAAGAAAATTATATCAGAATAAAATTAATTTGGATTAAATGTGTTGCTAGCTCCCTGGTAGCCGTGGTGCTGAGTTACCTTTAGCCTTAATTGAAAACACTGATAATTTGAATGAGAATGCCGTAGATGAAGCATTTTGGGTAAATGTTTGGAGACATATAGTTTATATTGCTATTTTATTTCTGATTGCCAATTAGTCAACTAACAGTAGCAGTCTATTTATGCTGTCCGACTAGTCGACAAATGAAATTTGGTGGTCGTGCCTTCCCTACTTGGACATACACATCCTAGTTTTTTCAAAGTGGGGAGGTTTTCATCCAATTGGATGAATTAGGCGAATTGGACAGATGCAGTTGTGCATGAAATTGGTGCTTTTTAAAGTTCCACACAAGCACAGTTGACTCTGTAGTGTAATGGTTAAAGCAGTTGGAATATAAACAGGAGATCCCGGACTCGAACCCCACTTTTGTAAAAATTCTTTTTGTCCAATTCATCTAATTAGACAAGACTTTTGAAAAAACTCGATTAAACTGTCCAATTTTACCATAAAACACATTCACAGAAACTTAGGGATTACATCAGTTGAAAACCCATGTGAGGAAAATTAACACGTTTTGTTTACATGGTAACAAAGAATAACAATTTAAAATGTTAGAAAAAGGAAAGATCCCTTAGATCATGATCTGGATCATTTCGGAGTTCTTTATTCAAGGATGCTAACATTCAAAAGTTTTGTGATACTTTAAGTTTACGTGAGAAATTTCTCATGAATTGCATGGTTCCTGATGTTCAAAAAGAATTGTACTGACTTTCCCGATTTGTAAAATAATTGCAAACTGAGCTAAGTTTTCGAAACAAAAACCTGGATGATCTTTTCTGGAAATCAAACTTGTGAATTGAAGAGCCTTTTGAATCTGTATAATATGTTAGCTTATTGTAGAATAATAAAACAGACCCGATGTTTTGTCTTGGGTATTGGGGTTTTCGCAAGAGTTTTTGTCGTTAGGAATTCCTTGTCACGGGAATCAGCATAGTTTAAAATCAGTCAACAACAGCTGGTAAAACAGCCGTCGTAAAGTCGCTGACAACAGAAAGTTAAGCACGCATTGGTAACATCTGTAAAAGGGTTCTCTGTACAGTAAATATTGCATGTACTGGGTTTGGATTAAAGTAATCCGTACCTTCACCTCCCTTTGAAGATGTGGGTCTAGTACAAATCAATGACTGCTGAGCCAATTATTCAACAATACTGAACTAAAGATGTGTACCACCTCAGTATATACTTGTCCTTATCAGTACAGAACAACAAAAGAAAAAGTTCTTCAACCCACCTTGACAGGTAATTCAGTGTCATAAACAACCGCGGCCCGTACATTCAAATGATTTTGCCAGGAACTTATTTATGCTTTTGGTGAATTATTTGACCTGATTTCCGGTATTAAGATGATAAATGTGTGGCGCAGATTTAGTCGAATAAGCAACTGTACGCATACTGCTAATAGCAGGACATTAATATTTCATCTTCAACAAGGAGTGGGAGGGCTCATGAGATTTAACACTAAATTCTTCTAAACGTCTTCTGAACCATAACAATTTTGTCAATAATCGGCATAAAAATCTCTGACCAACAGTTCCTCTCCAATAATGTAAAGTACACAACTGAAAAAGAAAACTTCAATCACAAAGAAGATTATTTAGGTGAAGCTTCTAATTATTCCTTGTTTTACTGAAGGATTGAGGAAAAGTAGCCACTGTCATGCATGCGGTTCTTATCTTCAAAGACCAGTTAGCTGTTATTTGACTGTCGGTCTTGGAAGCTCTTAATTATGAGACGAGTTCAACCGATTTCAGCTTAACATTTTCACTTTTAGTGACCTGAGTATCAGATACCGTGACGGAAGACAATAGTCATGTCTAAGAAAGTTCTAAATTGATACAAGACTGTTTTCGATAATGATAGCCTAGGATCTATGAAAATCATAAATGTTAGTATTGTTACTTAGTCAAAGTGCTTCGAAACGTATCCAGGCAAGGTGCTATGAGGTTTCAGCAGTTTTGGGGGTAATGTGACAAAATGTGATTGATGAGAAGAACACCGTTCTTTGCATAATAGACAAAGCTAACTTCAAATGTACAATTCCGAACATTGATTTCCTATTTTTATCCTTTTAGTGTCTTTGAACTGTCCATTTCTGGATGCGAATGAAAACAAATTGCAAAAGTATTCAGTATTTTCTTGTCGAAAGGGAATTGAATGGTACGGGAAATGTAAGGTGCGCGTGTGCGTACCTCGTTACGTAAGTAAAAGAGTAGCAGCTGGTGTTCGGAAAGTGTGTTTATTCTACTCTGGCCCTATTAGCGGTGCGCTCTATATATACGGGTATATAGCGGCCTTCTATTGGCCGGTGAATTGCGGGTCCAGGGTATGGGCGGAGCCCTCCCTGTGGGTGCTTAGGCACGTGTCGTACCCTGCAGAAACCCGACTATTTTCAACATCTCAAACTGCGCAAAACAAGGATCTAATAAAAGCAATGCGTTTATTGTTCGGTCACAAAAATCCATTTTGTAATTGTTCAATTGAATGAAATCCTTAGACTTTAATTTCCAACGGTACAAATGGGAAATACAAAAGGAAATGAACCAGCTGCAGTTGTTCAGTCTGCAAAGATTCTATCTTGTTTTTTCTCGCTTTGTGCAAGAAACAAAGTAATAAAAGCAAACGCGCAATGGAATCTAAACGTATTGACGTCGTTATTCACACTCGATTGTTACTCGAAGTTTTTACCAAGTGATTGATATGATCGGTGATTGTTTCGGCACTAGACTTGATGAATGGCTGATTATATTTCCATTTCACATCTGATCACAAATGGACATGTATGAAGCCATTAATCACATGCATATCGTGCTGTAGTGGATGGCAAATTTATGGAGTCGTAAACAAATACAACTTCAACGGGTACACGACTCAAAAAGTGCGTCATAAATGTGAATGCCACGCATCCATCTGGTGTCGGCTTTAAGAAGTGGAAATAAGTAGACGCTTTAATACGAGAAATAATTTTCAGTGTAAATCTAATCGCTTGTTTTTCCTGTCCAAGATAAATCTATGAAAGAAATGTCAATTGCAGTAACACGGGACTTGTAAATGGTTAATGTTATTTCCCATCATAGATCTATCTGTTTTCTTTTTTCCAATGAAAACAGTTCCTCTTTTGTCATTTGTGCGAAAACTGAATTGTTTGCACGAAGATACTGAAGAACGATAAGACACAGTTATTACAAACACGACCCAACATCAATGAGATTCAGAAAAACTTTGTATGGGTTTCCTGAATATTTCAGGAAAGAGTAATTTGTATGAAGTGCGGAAGCGGTTTCTTTGACCTGTGAAATCATATCAGGCAACCATTTCATTCCTGTAATTAAGAGACCATGTTTTGAGGAATTCGACTATCCATCATGTAACCAACTGAACACACTACACACTCGGAATGAAGGCGTGGAAGTAATAGGTAACATACTGAAGATAAGGTATTTCATGGAAGTTAATAGCCAGAAGGGCAAAGCCCTAAGCCTGTTAACAGGCAGAAAACACTACCTCTGAAGATGTTAACTTATTTGCACTCTCTCTAAATTATGAATAAAGGCAAAATGTTAACAAATTTGAATTTTAGTGAAAAAAATAGTTGGGTAGGGTTGTGACTTATCAAATGAATCACCACAATGTCAGTAATAATATTCTGAAGTAAAAAGTTATTTTAGTAAAATTTAGAGGTTTTACAGTTGTGTGTGATGAGGTGTGAAAACTTAAATGGCCCATTAGTTGACATGAATGTGACTATTGTTTTGATATAAAGGGTTAGTTTTGTGCTTACTAAATAGAAATCACACCTTCGGTTAATAGAATTGTATTTGGAATATCACATGACTGTAATAGGTGATGATGTATGATGAGATGACATAAACGTCATCAGAGGAATTTGATGATACCCAAAGTGCAGAGTTTGGAGTTGATATATTACATGGAAATAATGTTACAGAGTCTCTGGACAGTGCATGTATACCAAATGTTGATGTATTTGGTGAATTCTTGTTCAGAGGTAGCACATAGTGTGATAAGAGTGGGGAGGGTGATGTTCAAAAAATATTACTGAAATGTGAATGATATGTGTCCCTTGTGATAGTATCTTACATTGTCTGCAGTTGTGCTCCTCAAGGAATATTATGTGTGGTGTGACTCTAAAATGCTCTTGTTATGTCTTGAGTAGTACAGGTGTGATATGTTATGTACTTAAAAGTGGTCAAGACATAATGTACAAGTACACCAGCATTTTAGAGGTGTTCCAACATTATGCATCCTTAGAAGAGCATATCTGTGGACAATGTAAGATGCTATCACAAAGCAACTGGAAAAAAATTGTCTAGCTTGTATTCATAATTTTACTGTTTTTATCCTGTTTAGTGACAGGCTGGTAAAATTGGCTGAAATAGCCCTATGATGGGCTGAGGTGGTTTGAGTAATAAGTTATGTGTTAAGATACCAAAAATGTGTCAATTTTGTGCAATATATATGGCAAATGTCAAAAAGTTGAATCATTCAACTGTGGATGAGGTTCACCAAAAATAAACTTACACAATAAAGTTCAAATTTTAAGGTCACGTATGAACATTATAAAAATGCACAGAAACATATTTTATGAAGATTTTCAGGGTTTCCAATAACCATCATATGTGATGTCAAAATTGACCTAATTAGGTCTGGGCCTCATTGTTTCAAGTCATTTTTTATCAACCTTGCCTATAGTCTAGCTGTCTTACCTTTTGATACATGACATATTCATAAAAAATTGACTAGAATCAAATGTCTTTCTCTTATCAGTGAAAGCATTCAGTGAATTTAATAAATATATTCACCAAAAAGGCTGTATGGCACATTTAACAAAAAAAGGCAATTGACAGTTCCAAGGTAAAATTGATGCTAAATACAGAGTTCTCACTACTTTGTTATCATTTAGAACCATTTGAAAGTGTCATAAATGGCTTGGAAGAGCAAACTGATATCAGAAGTCAATTTAAATTTGGTCTTTGGTCAAGTGCAAGAGGTGGAACTGGTACATCAGCTGAAATGGACATTACACCACATCCAAGTTTTTCAGGATCAATTTATCCTGGTTCAAGTGTGAGTGCATCAGCCTTAGTTACAGGCAGCCCATGGAGTTTCACACCTGAACAGCAACAGCCTTAATTTAAAACCAGAATGTGCATTCCTACTTAACCTTCTGGTCAACCAGTTCCACCACTTGTGCTTCACCAACCATGACTAACACTATTGCCTGCACAGCAAACTACTTGGATACAATTAACCAACTCTACTCCAACTGCTAACTTCAATTGTTCTCAGTCACAGCCATATATTTTTCCCAAAATTGCATACTAGACAGTAATTCTTAGCATACTGCTGCTACCCATGGACCTCTGCCAGGTCACTCAGCTGCAGTCCCATTACCATAAAAATTCATTCTGCCATGGGAAGGAATAATAGAGCAATTTCCTGTCTCTATGGCACCATCAATCTCATCCAGTTCTGATGTACCAAATGCTTTTAGTATTCATAGCTTCAGGGCAGGATTCACAGGTTTAGCACAACATTCAATGTACAACTCAAATTCAGATGTCAATAAATCTATCGATCAGTTACAATCCCACCTGTTCTTTGATGGACAACCAATCACATTTAGTGTTAGCACAGCCTGACATAATTAGCAGATAAATATAGAAAGATTTACCCGTGAACAACACAGTCTGTGTAGTGTGTTACCCTGTGGAGGTGCGCTCGCTTTTTTGCGAGACATAAAGCATTACCAAAACATGGCGTCGCTGAAAAGTTATGTCACCCTGACATTTTCTTCTTACTTTAAAATAATAACAACTCAAACTCACGGCACAATATAAAGCTTTATCTCGGTGCATTAGTTAGGGATCCATAATTACCTACTAGAGATTCATTCCAAAGTGTCACAGTAAGAGGATCATAACAGTAGCTGTGTACTAATTCAATAAAGGCCTCTGGAGAGTATTGGATTGACTCAGATGAAACAATTGTTTGTCCCTTGGGTCTTTATTGTGTTACCCATATGTTCTGTCTAAGGTTATGACAGTGAGACATTTCATTGCTATCCTTATTTCTTTTATCAATATGACACCTCTTTGGTGAAACAAGGGACTATCATCATACAAAATCATATTTTCTCCAAGTAAAAAAGTAAAAGATCTAGCCAAAGAAAACCAAACAAATGAGGATTTACCGAAATCTTTCAATTTCTCACGTTAATTTTCATGGGTAAATGAAGAAAGATGGGAACATACTAAAATTGCATGCGAAGGAACAACAAAATTCTTCTCTAAATAATTGACTGGCTTCTATTTTAATGGCGGTCACGAAGCCGTAGAAACAAACGTTCTTGCACAATTTTTATGCCTTCAATAAATAGGAACACATATTTTCGTTGTATTGGTTCCAAAAGCTAACGTCGACGCTTTAAAAGTTGTCAATCTCAATGTTATGGTCAGAAGATAAATAAGTATAATTTTAGATCTACATCAGCAAAAACGTTGCATTCTACTGAAAGGTACAGAACAGAGTTGATAAAAGGAGCTGATGAACCAAATGATTGTGGTATTATCATGGCCTCCTTTTCATCTATCTTTCATCGTGTACTTATGGACTAATATTAAGGACTAATTACCGCCTTCAACATTGATTCATGAGCGTCAAGTTCTTCACCATCCAAAACTACCCTCCACAGGACTATGTCATCCCAGCAAGTTAAAAGAATAATTTATACACTCTTCCATGATTCTGAACTTCATTTTCTACTCAAATCACATAACCCTATTTGGTACTCTTGGCCTCTGTACATAATATCAAAAGACCATAATTTCCCCTCTTTTCAGTTTGTTTGACAAGTGTGTTAGGGGCTTAAAATGATTGCTGCTCTTATCAGTCTATGGACAGACACATAAAGCGATCCAAGTCTACCACATAAACACATTTATAGGCACTTAGGGATCACATTGCTTATGATGTTGTTTTCCATATTAAGAGTTACTATTTCAGGTTTACCCTGTTTGTCCATGAAAATGCCAGCTTACACTAATCCCTGCACCTGAAGACTTTGACACTCAAATTGTTACATAAATAATACAATGTTACAATTTTGATCACTTGTTTGTTGAGGATACAAAGGAATAAATTTCGATCACGCCATTCTTTTGAAGTCAAGAAACAGTTGTATTTGGAGGGTTATCATAAACCTGTTTCTAATTGCATCAGGTTTCGTGAATGTATTCCTTGGACATTGGGAAAACAAAGAACTCTTTACAGTTACAAAGTTGTCTTCATGGAATGACATCAGGACACAGTAGGACTACTGTCGAACTATCCCCAAATTATACAAAGTTGGCAAAATTGCCAATAAAGGATTAAGCAGGGAAGAGCAAAACAAAATAAGCAAACAAAATTGCCCCCAGCGGGGATAGAACCCAGGACCTCTTGATGATCACTCTGATGCCTTTCTCACTGAGCTAAGTTGATATTTGGTTGTAAGTCTGAATCTTTAAAGCCTTGATAAAGTCTTGCTCCATTGAGTCCAAAATGTGAAGCGGTGCACTTTAGAAATCTCCTGTCCAACACGCCTCTGGCTAGCACAGTCAGGAAGGCATCATAGTGATCATCAAGGGGTCTATCCTCACCATAGAACATTTTATGCTGAATTTATTTTGCTCTTTCCTGTGTAAGCCTTTGCTGGCAACGTTGCTAACCTCATCCAATTTAGAAAAATCTCGTACAACCCCATCCTTTGTATCGTTGAGAGAAAGGCATTGCCTGAATACAAAGATTATTCATTTTACTTTCTTTTTCTCTTTGTACATAATGCCACATCTGTAGCTCTCCATTAACTTACTAACAAGGATCCTAATAAAGGTTTGAATGTACTAATTGTAGGGCTTTATGTTTGGAGAAACATGCAGGATATCAGGTGGAAAACCGTCACCTGACAGAGTACTGTCACCTTATGTACTAATGGCATTTATGAAGTAATGTACAAAACGTGCTGACATTGCGTGTGTAGCCTGGATTAATGCTAAGCCTGTCACCAACCGCACTTTGTATCAGTGTGTACCACTGAATGTACCACAACAATCAAAATAAGGTAACGTCCAAAGAGCAATAGGTAAGGAACTATTCACGATTATTCGTGACAGAATACTCTCTGCGTTCGTCAGCATCACATTGTGGTAAAACTTAAAGTGTGAAACGTAACGTCTCCTTTCAACTTTGATATTTCAAAGCAATTGGTGTAATTGTGCAATGAAATTGAAATGATTAACAATTTTGCCCCAAATTTCTGACAATGATAAAGAAACAGGGGAAGAGGTAATTTGTTTGAACAGAGGGACAAATCTCTTTAACCTGCGTAAGACCATCAGACAACCCTTTCATTGTTCCAATCAAGGGACCATGTCGCAGTCAATAGGGAAGAAATCTCACTATCCATCATCTGTCTCCGTCGGAATAATAATTTTCGTGATGAAACAAACAATAAAAGTTGTTCTGTGAATCAGTTGTCATCACAGCTTTTTCTAAGTGTTGTTGTTATCTGGTGTTTGTACAAAAATAAAATTTGAAAAAGTGTAGTAAATATAGATGATTTAATCTTATTTGCATTTGCCTTGAATTTGATTTCTCTTCCAGATACAAAATACCAAAACATTGCACGCCAATTTAATGTATATTTCCTTCATAACAATCGTGAAGAAGAAAATTGAAGCTTCAATGAAAGACGCAAATAGAAAAGTGTAGTATTTTTATTCTTTACTTGTCGACTACTCCTGATTAGGGACATTTTATTAGAAGCCACAAAGAGGATCAAAAGACAAACTTTGTTAAGGAACAATTAACTCAGCTTTACCGGGTACAAGTAAGAGTATCCTAATGCCAGCAGTGCATGGCAAATAAACGTGTTTGCAACAGCTGGCAGTGACAAAATATTGAAAGGTCAAAGGTAGACGACGTCCCTGATATCGCTGTAGGAAAATGAAGGTTTGCGATATCAGTAGTGAACCTTAGAAGCCCAGCTGTATCAGTACTTGGCAATAACGGCAAGCCCTCTTTTGACAATCAAATAAGCCTTAGCCAAAATTCTTTTGTTATAACTCAGTTGATACTGTTTTTAAACTATTCCGTAAATTGAACATCTTGATTTGTTTCTGTAGATTCTGAAAAATGAACTTAAATGAATTTATCCAGAAGTCATTTTTCAATCGAATGACTTTTAAGTTTTTTCGGTGCTCTGAAGACCACTGATATCTTTATTGCATGCAGTAGTCGTTAAATTCTCCATTATAAAGCAGCGAGATTCTTTGTGTTAAAGGTTGGCCTTAAGCTACCGCAGCCTTCAACCTTCTTTGTTGCTATTATGTCTGGTACTAATCAATCGTTACACTATTTTGCCTGATTCAACATCATGAGGTGTTTTCCTACTGAAAAAACAGACTCCTTGTCACAAAGAGTAAATATATTGAATACGAAATGTTTGAAGTCAACGTGCTGTTTCTGAAAAAGAAATAATCTGAGGCATTCTTCCCAGTCGAGTAAGAGAACAACAGTGACTATATGTTCTGTTCCTTTTTTTGTAAAACACAGTCCATTTGCCTTTAACTGAACGTATTTTCCTTGCTTCCAGTTGGGTTAATTTCTCCTTAGACCTTGAAGATAGACAAATATTTGAAAGGACACACTGAATTCAATGTTCGGAACACGCAACAATGGATGTTTAATTTCAATTGCCATCCAGATACCTATGTTTCGTTTAAGGAAAATCGTAAGGTAAAAGGAAAAAATTGTCACCGGGATGCCGAACACATTATGCAATGTAACATGAAAGCTTGATCACAAAAAATATTATCTAAACCACTCTGTGAATAAATTGTCCAGAACTTGGAGATGCTAAGTTGAAGTGTGCATTGTGAAATATTAAACAGTAAGAAAGTGACCCCCAGCAATTGTCATTGTTCTCATATGCTCTGATTATATAACACGATTTTTTAAAACAAGAACTATTTTAGTTTTTTGAAAATATATTGCAGAAATATATGTGTCAACACCTGTCCAGGAAACAAGTTTTCATTCTTCATTTCATCTGGAGTACAGTCAACAAAATGGGATTCTAAGCCATTTTAAAGTTGGTTTTCTTTGAGATTTGTCCATCACATTTTCGAAATCCATTTATTACTACAATATTGGAGAACCTGCTGGAGCTTATTCTGTGGATAATCCTCGTGACCTTACGACCGTCAGCACCTTGATGTCGCATAAATGAGCAGGAAACGATTTGTAGCAAGATCGAACATTCACTGTGGAAACACTTCATATATGTGTCTTCATCTTTTTGATAATCATACAGCCAGATTTAGAACGAGTCAGTACTGAATACAAACATGCTCACATGAAGTAACTGACATATATATATGAACAACAAAAATACGTCTGAAGGGTAAACGTTGGCCCAAATTAAATTATGTTACATTTGCATAGTTCTAAGCCATGTAATCGATTCAAGTTTTGTGACAAAATTCTCTCGTCGTTGCCGGCCAAAATGTGCCAATCACATCTGTCCTTACTGATTTCATGAAAAGTTTTTAATGTCGGCCTTTGGTTGATTGGCTCCAAAGAAATGATATGGAAAACTTGTTTCGGGTCTTCAGCAGATGTCCATGTTTTCCAAAAAGTGGGTGTTATTGTCATGAAATACTGTGCAGAACGGCTATTTTTGATTAATTTGATTGCCACGACAATTAGTGAAAATGGATTTAACGAGGCATGCCTTATCTCTATTAATATGATTTCATTATGCTTCTCAATCAATGGAAACATTACATATCAATTTGTAATCCAATGTAACAGTCCACTGTTATTTGATTCACACAACATGCGTAAATTAGAGATGGAAAAATCTGTCATAAAAAGTGAGACATGGAGCTGAATGGCAAATGCAATCATAGTTAATGCGCCTTATTGTTGTAAAATGTCAATTTACGAAACGTAACTTTAAGCTTAATGTAACTGTCAAGTGAATAAAAATGTTACCAACAATTGCACACTAAACTCAGTCCAATTGTCTTGAAATGCCATCATTAAATTTCAGTCCTAATGGTTAAATTTGTCCCTAATTACGTCATTTATAAATAGTTTTATAATTCGTGTGGGATGTAAACATGTTTCTCACGTTTCCATCAGGAGCACAAAAAAGCAACAACTCCAACAATCTTTGCCTTGAGGAGGGAAAGTAGAAATTTTCTTTACCAGAGTCACCTTGCTCTGCGCACTAATCATAGACATTTTCACTGGCACGTTTCTCTGTATTGCACAAATTGGTGATCAGTTTAATTGGCAGTGAAATACCTTCTAGTTACACAGCAATCTGGCAAGATTACATGGATCTGCCAGTTTCACCACACAGATATTTTGATCCTATAAATAACCTATGCTACAAAGTTGCGTTTAAAGGAACAATTGAGTTTTTCACGATGGGCGTTTCGGTCAGATTGTCTGACAGATCTTTACACAGGGAAGAGGAAAAAAATTGTCACAAAACCAGGACCTCCGGATCCTCTAGCCAATGCCTTACCAACTGAGCTAGACAGGAATCTGTTCGGCAGGAGGTTTCTGAAGTGAGCTTAGTTTGTTTCATGCACCACTTCACATGTTGGACTTTGTTCATTTCTAGAATCAATAAAGCATGACTTTATAAAGGACATGAAGATTCAGGCTGGCAACTGAATGTTCACTTAGCTCAGTTGGTAAGGCAGGAGGTAGGAGGTTCACAGAAAAAAAGACCTGACACAATGATGTTCACCATAATGATGTGAATTCTGATGTCACATATGAAAGTCATCAAAATTGGTTGAAAACATATTTTATGAACAGTTTGAGGATTTTTGATGACCATCATATGTGACATCAAAATTGACTTCATTATGTATGAACCTCATTGTGTTAAGGTATTTTGTGAACCTCCACCATAGTCAAGCTATTTGACTTTTTGATACATGACATATTTATTGTAATATGACTGGAGTTAAGTGTTCTTCACTTGGTACTGGGTGTATTCAGTGAATATATTCACTGAGATAGGAAAATATTTGCTGGGATGAATCTCTTGTACATATTTTTGCTCAAAAGTTGTAACACTGTGTGGGATTAATTGATTTGATTTATTTTTTAAAAAAAATGGTGAAATTGTGTGAAAAGTAGTCTGAGGACCCCAAAATGAGAGATTTTGAGTGATTTGGTGAAGTTGTCAAATTTATCATGATCATGTCAAAATCTGAGGTTGTTCCACATTTTCCTTATTTCTGAAGTCAATTCTTGTCTGATTTTAATGTGAGACCAGTCATTTCAAAGCTTAGGATGTCAGCAATTTTTGGACACATTTTTGCCATTTTAGGTGCCTTAGAAGCCCCTAGTGGCAATATCATTTCATATTCTTGTTGAGGAAGTCCTAGGCTTCAAAATGAGTTGTCTCACATCAAAATCAGTTAAGATTTAGCTTCAAAATGAGCAAAGAGTGATAGAACCACATAGACATGTTAAACATGATAATTTTTGAAAATTTCTTCAATCACTCAAAATCAGTCATTTGGGGTCTAGTGAATCTTTTTCATCCAATTTCACCATCTTTGAAAAAAAATACTTCAAATCACTTGATGCTACAGGCCACAACCCATACATTCTAGGAAAAAGTCCCTGTTTGTGACCCATTAATAATTTTCTCATTTTGACATTACATATCCTTAGAGAAACATTAGATTGAGCACTCATATCCATTTTGACCTCCCAACCCATGCACGAGGTGAGCAGCAGCCAATCGAAAAAAATTTACAAACTCTTGATTTATGAGAAAACCATTAATTGCAAAACTTCTCAAAAGCTACCATTTGGTAGCTCAAAATGTCCTCTACAAATCATCAATGACATTGCACCCCTATCATCAAACCTTCATGCCATAAATAGACAATTTATGTTTCAGCCAAAAAATGGCCAATTACTTGAATGGTCATAGCTCGGACACCTGCCATCAAAAAAAAACAACAACAATTTCTCAGTAAGCTGAATGACATGTATTGACACCTTCATACCAATTTCTGGGTCAAAATTCCAAATACCCATCATTCTAAAAAGTCGTGAACTTTTCGATATGTCAAAAGTGTCAAAAAATCTGCACTTAATGGCCCAGCAAACAGCCAATCAGTCACCTATTCAAAAATCCAAATTAGGGTATGTAGACCACCCTGTGGCCTACCTGTGGACTGATTCTTGATGAAATAAGTCAATCCCAGGTACCCTTTAAAATGTTCCAAATGTGCCAAAAACCAAAGTAGCCAATTCAATGGCCCATAGCACCCCCTTAAGTGTGTCACACCCCACCAAAAATGGTCCCATCATGTAGCCCATTGACTGGCACACCTTATATCAAATCTGAATATTGGGATTTGAGTGCACCATTTTTGAGATATCCTTGATTTTCTGAAGGCACCTAATTTTGCCAAAATTTTGAATGGCCCTGGAGTCGTCAAAATTTGACATATTTTAAAATTGGCCATAAAATGTCACAGGATATGTCTTGAGCTGTCTTGAGTCCAACTTTGACAAAAAAAGCCAATGGGAAGTGTCCCAAATTGCCGATAAGAAATTTCCCATTGCTATCCTATAAGGTGGTTTAAGTGTAAACTGCTTAAGTGTAAACTTAAACCATCTAAAAATTGAAAAGTCAACACACTAACTACAACCTCCCAACCATTCATGTACTTCAATGAAGATCTGGATTCCAATTTTTGGGCAGTTTAGAATTAAAATGTGAAGTAGTGTCTACTACACATCAAACAATATCTCTACTCTCAGTTCAAAAGACAGTGAAGTTGATGTGATGTGTACCAGAGTCTGCATTCATTGCCTTAAGAGAAATACGTTTGGAACATGTCTGATTATCTTCAGACAGTGATTAGGACAAATCAGAAGTGCATTCACATAGTCATGTCTTTAAATGTATGCATCTAAAATGACTAATAATTTGGAAACCAGATTGTACTTAATTACAACTGTTATATATCACAAAGTTGTAGAGGAACATATTTCCTAGACACCAGAAGGTAAATCTTATAACCCCTCTAAAAGTGACATGGACAGACGATTAAACCCAAAGCTTGCACCTTACAGCTAGGCAATAGTTTGATTTGAATGATAGGAGGATTAATCATTTTATTGTTTTTCATCGCGGCTCCTGCGAAACTTGATTACTTGAAAACATTTAACCCAATTCACCTTGTCGCAGCTAAAGAACCAAATCAGTGCGACTGCGACTCTGCCGCCTGAACTTCCTCGTTTAGATGCACAACATACTGCTTGCGTCAATCTTGTGAATTCTTACAGCTGTAGGTTAGATTTTCTTAAATATCTGTGCCATTATTATCAGAAAATAATAATTTCAGACAAATTAATTATTATATTTATTATGATAACATTAAAAACAAGATATTATAACATCATATAAAATGTTTGACAAAATAAATTATTAAGTCAGATATGTGAGCATATGTAGTGTGAGTATCTCAACAAATCCATAGCAGGTCATGCAATGTGCATTGCCATATTTAATTTATATATTAGTTTCAGTTGAAATCAGAAACATGCAAGAGTCCATATTGAAAGTGATATGGAAGTTAAACGTGTCCGTGGAAAACCTAAACGATTACTGACATTTAGAGAATGGGAAATTCCAAACATGGAAAGAACACTCATTTACATCTAAGTAAATATAGAAAAACAGTAGTTTACTCTACTGTCACTATATATTCAGTTCTATGAAAAAGCTGAAGTTTCATCCCTACGAATTCCCTCGGGTAAATTTGTGTATCTACCTCCATATATAAAATGGTGTGCTTTGAAGTCTCTTCTGGGCTGGTACATACAGGAATAGACATTATTAACACCACCTGATTGAACTGCGACCTTCATAAAATGATTGAGGTATGAGGTCCACTTGCACCGCGGCATTAGCGGTTTTGCATGTGTGAACAATAGTTGCTCTCGGCTCAGTGCTCGAGTCGTTGCTGTTGGTATCACCTCTTTCCGTTTCGGAAGTACCCTGTTCAGATCTGCTTGTTTCGTTTAAATGTTCTGTGATATCAGGCATGTTAGAGATATTGCTTTGAGGACAATGAAAAGTTATCATATTTTCTGTCATTGTAATTGGGGTATAGTTTAACATATCCACAGGTCCATATCGATGAGCTGGAGAGCAATGTGGCGAATCTATTGTCTCCAGAATTCGAGATGTTGGGGGATAAAAAGTATCTTTTATTTTTCTACGATGAGTTGGCGAATAATGAATGATGTCCATTCCAGATCTATTCGCTAGAGGACAGTCAATTACTGCAGGTCTGTGAGTGGGAGAACAATGTATAGCATCCACAATAGGTCTGTGAGTTGGAGAGCAGTGGATGGCATTCATGACTCCAGATATGCTTGTTGGTATACAGTGGTTGTTATCAATTAACCTCGATCTATGAGTTGGTGAGAAATGAATAGCATCCATAGTTCCAGATCGATGTGCTACCGAATGGATACTGTCCACAGTGCCAGATCTGTGGACCGGGGAGCAGTGAATTGGGTCCATTGTTCCAGATCTACTGGCAGGTCCACAGTGAGAGGTGTCCATTATCCTGGGTCTGTGAATTGGCGAAGAGTGAATAGTCTCCATCGTACCTGATCTGGACCTACTGCCCAGGGAACAGTTTATGCTGTCCATTGTTCCAGATCTTTGAGCTGGTGAACTGCAAAAACTATCCCTTATTCCAGATCTGTTTGAACATTGATACATATCTATAGATCTGGGTCCTAAGCCGTTTTGATACGTTCTGAATTCCGGATCCAATGAAGTTGAAGGAGTAACATCCTGGTGGAAGGCGCTTTCATTGCGGAAAGTATCTGCAGTTTCTGCTTGGAATATGGACGAATAAGACGGGGGCAATCTCCCAGCCACGATAACTGTGGATGGGTCGGCTGTCGGATTGCCCAATACAGTTGTAACATGGAAGTCATTGGGATCTGAGTGGTGGTGGCAGCATGAGCACCAGTACTTGTATACATGTTGAACGCATTCAATAATTGAGCCTACCCAGCAACACAATAGCACAGCTCCAACCAATGAACCGACAACAATGGCTGCGATAAGTCCAGTGCTGAGCCCATCCGAACCTGAAACAGATGATTCAGTTCAACTACTTGGCAACGAGATTCGAGATTCTCTTTGGAGTATCATTTCTCTTATGGATGGTACTCACGTAGAACAGATGAAAACAACGAATTAAGTAGGTTTACGTTTTCGCGAAACACAATTCCAAGTTATTCTGAATATACTAAATTAAACTAGTGTCAAGGAAGTTCTTACATTGTGCATACTCCTTGTCTTCGTCGCTCCCATCCGGACAATCAGTAACATTATCACATTTTAGTGTAACGTTGATGCAAACCCCGCTCATACACCGAAACCATGTGTCATTACACCAAGGGTAGTCTGCCAAGAAGAGAATAACACAAAGTAACAAAATGCACAAACGAGTAAATTTTTAAATTGTGCAGCAAATTGAAAGTGTAGTTTCTAATGTTGAAAATCAAAGTTATGTATGTGTTGATTGTAGGTAGATTAATTATTCCTCACAAAACATGTGGAATGTATTTTATCCTTGTTTGAAAAGGCCAGATCACAGTAAACAATAATAATGAATAATACATTGTCGTAAAGGTGTAGACACTGCCTTTTAAACAATTGAATATGATAGATCTACCATCGATGGTCTCCCAATTCATGAATATGCCATTATAGTGGGTTGGCGGTGCCATACTGACGATAGAGAACAATAAAATGCACAACGGTATTTATCCCTTGAGATTCGTCGATGCTGTTTTCTTTACTATTGGCATCATAATCTTTCTGGTAATGTGTGTTATCTTAAGAATCTATGCTTGCATGAAAAATATTCTCTTATCGATATCATCTCTATATATATTCGACCTGTGTTCTCATTACTTTAAACCTTTCCAACGCTGTTGCAGCACAGCACATGAAAGGGCTCCTTATGAATTAATAAGCCATGCTGCCTTACATTATTAAGTGACAAATGACTTCATCAATAGTAATTGATCCCAATTTACCGCAAAGTATGGGAAGAGTACTACCGCTCCTTCTGTGGATATAATATAGAAGTGGGATTTTAGCCAGACAACAAAATTACTGGTATTAAATTATCATAGATTCTGGAAACCCAGCTACAATTTGACCATGAAAGAGTGCTGGCCAAAATCATTTCCCAGCATTAGATTACAAACGTGTTTGTTCGAGAGAAAGCTAAAATTGTTCTCCGCTTCATCCAAAACAATTTAACTATTATTCTTAATGCTGGACACCCAGCTTAACTTATATAAACAGCAAGACTTTAACTACGGTGAGGATTTCGACAATAGACATAGACATTCCATTTTTTGGTCCTGAAACCAAATCCAGAAAAGATTCCATCGATAGAACCATGTATTTGCGAACTTTGAAAGATTTTGTTCACAAAGTAGGTGAGACACCCTACCACCATGAAATGTCGCTATCGTGTTACTCCTAAATTGGTCCCGATTAGCAAAGCAATAGGCTGGCAGATAATGTGTTAAACAGAAGGTCCAAATACAGGAACCAATCAACCAAAATAAATATGCCTAGTGCTGTGTATTGATGGCATAAGTAATTTGCTCTTTTCCACCTATCGATTTACAAATTAAGAACTAAATACAGTACATCTTTTTCATCATTCATCAATAGATAAATGTAATGTGTGCTTGAGATGATGTGAAGTGTTTCGGAATGGATGATTCCTTTTGTAGCGTAAATGTTAGTGGCAGGAATACCACAATTTCACAGCTATTTTTTCAAAATTACATTAAAATTTTGCCCGATATCTTGTTTCTTCACTGTTAATCGATTTGATATCAGGGTAAAATGTGCCTGGATGTGTAATGAACTAATTTCAAAGGATAGCTTACATCATTATAAGATCTTGCAAGGAATACGAAGATGCTGAAAAGGTAAAGAACAGGAAGATGTCTACAGATGCATAGTCTTCTCATGCAAAACTTCAGAACACAGTTTACAAAGGATAGCATTTTCTGAATGTAAAAGCCTAAGAATGTAGAAAGAACCTTGTCAACATTAAGTTATGTCGGAATGCCACTCACGACTAAAAGGTGGTGGAGGTTTTGGTGAAATACTCACCCAACGTCTTTCATAATTATATTACATTGAAACTCTCCAAGATGAATCTATTCTACAAGCTGTCAAAATTATCAATACCTTGGCGTCGCAAATATGAGCGTAAAATTACTGCCTCCTTAATACAATAAATGGAAGGCTTAGTCTTTTCTAACAATACAGTGTAACGAGTGCTATTTTGCCTCTTTTTCCAATTATTGCTGTAGGTTTTGAGGTGACAGTATTATGATGGCGTTTTAGAGTCTTTAAGAATCTAACGGAAATTCATTTTATGACTGATTCAATAGGATGTTCTCAACTACAAGCAAATATTTTCATTTATTAAAAAGTTGCGATTTCCTGTAAAGCAAATTAAAATTGGGACGTGACTGTAATAAGTGAGGGGCATTCCTCCTTCTTCTAAAGCCTTGAGTTGACAAATTCCGTAAAATAGTACTAATATTTCTTCGTTGTTCCTTTAAATTTTATTGCACACTGGCATGAGTAGGTTAAGGTTCCATCCATGAAACACTCTTCAAGCACGGAGCTGGTACTGGATTTGAATCAATACCCTCTCTACTAATGCATATTTCATAACCCGCTGTCATTCTACAGCAGTGAGATACAATTGTCGGTATTATAACGCTAAATAAATAATATTTGCACCTATAGTAAAATGGCTATTACCACCAGCACTATTATGTATTTTGGTGAACACCTGAAAATATCTTCGCAATGAACTTAATTGGAAAGATTGCTTCAACAAGTCACCACACAGAGCTCAATCATAGAGAACCATGTCTTTCAAAGGGAACCGATGAATTTATAAATCTTTGCTTAAATATTGGAAGTCTTGATATTGCCATAGAAGTTTTTATGGATCGCGGTAAACTGCATTACGCCCACAAACGAATAATAGCCATATTTTATGCATACCGTTCAGCTGATATAAGATATTCATTGTAACATTTTCAATTGGAGAAATCAATTCCAGACAATTGTTGGTTATTGTCACATCATCTATTATCCGTAAACGTAAACAAAACACAATGGATATGTACCATACATAATGAAACTACTATATTTAGAACTAGTGATCTTCAAATGGTCCTCTCCTTCACATGTAATTTTCCCATTGCAGTACTTCCTAATGATCGCCGACTTATTCGATGTTACACCTCCCAACTTTGGCAAGGCATCAAATACAATAGAATAGCTTCTTGGAGGTCCTTGAAAACCTTTGCTTAACGTGACATATTCAGTTTCCTACACAAAAGAAAATTCACAAAAACAACTCTTCACTTTCTGATGTTGGCATTTGCCAAACACACACTCAATTCTTAAAGTCTCGGACATAACCAATGCAGCAACCTTCAAGCAAAAACGGGTTTCTTCCAAATGTATTCAATTGGTGTCAATCGGAAAAACTATGTCAATTAGTTCAATTATTATTATACAGTGGTTCATAGAACAAATTATAAATCCACACAGACTAATAGAAAATTAATTAAGTTGATACATTTACCCATATAAGTAGGTGAGGGGGGCATTAGAATGTAGTGTAACAAAGAACATATATGCAATCTTATTATTATCTTATATATGCAATATTATAATTTCACTGTAAACTTGAAAAAAAAAAGAAACTATTTGGATCTAACCAGATTAAATTGTCTAAGTTGTCTTCGTTTTTTCTTTCGGGCTAAACTAAGCGATTTCTCTTGACCAGTTGAATCAATAATATTGACAACTCAAGCCAAGATAATGCGGACATCTGGTACTTAACCATATTCATCAGTATGAGGCCAATATTCCGAGGATGCTTCGGTCAACTCTACTTTTCTCCTAAACATAAACTACCACTGTTGTGACACCTATACCAGTGATTGTATGACATACTGTCATCAAGAAAGTTTGCAGAAAATTAGAAGAAACATAAGTCATGAGACAATAACACGCAGGCTTTTGATGCCTGGAAGATGTGTGACTTCCTGAAGCGCAGGATGTCACCTAGAAAACTTTTGTGTCAGACAAACTTGGAAAATTGGAAAAATCAACACTAAAAGTTATTTGCACAAAGACAGCATTTTTTTAAACTTCATGTTCTCATTCAATAACGATAAGAGACAGCTAGCGCTTAATCAATCAGGCTCTGCGCTGTACCGATTCTTTTCATTACCAACATAAAATTTCGAATATGGCCATAAACAGTCGATCATACACTCCGTGTTTCCATGAATCTTACAATCAGAAATACATTTAAATGTTTGACCTCGTTCACCTGAAGTTCCTACAACTGTAAAGGTCAACAGTCATGAAAATATGGAGACATTTTCTCTCTATTTGATGTCCTCAGGAAGTCAAACTTCATTTAATTAGCTAGCAAAACTAGATCATTTGACAAAATAAACTGGTTTATTTTTGGAACGTCTATTTTTTCCTGGCTTCTCCAGTAATGTCTATTAGCCTTTTGATAAAGTTTTCTCTTATTAGGTTTCCTATAGATTGTACAAATCGAGTGAGCTTCGGGCCAAACAAGTCCTAAGTTTGTCCTCTCCTATTATAGATCTGTCCTCCATTAAGGCATTGTCATGTGCCTTCAGATTGTTCCATTTCCGTCACTAAATAGCCTACACTTTGCTCTCGACTATCCGCAAAGATTTGCTTAACTCCTAATGTACACTAATGATGCTGCATGTTCTGCAAATTGATTTCCAACAACTAACACGATACAGATTGAGGTTCTTCTTCTGTCAATTTAATAAGTGGAATGTTGTAATAGTGCACCTTTAGCAAAAGCACAAGAGCCAAATAAGCACAGGAAAGAATATTCAATAAAAATAAATGATTTTTCTACCTGTAGAATCCTTGACCATCTGTTCCTTAGTTTATTGGTTCATGTCAGTATAAATCCTGCTGAGTTTAGTACCCCCATGTCATTGAGCTGAAAGACAGAAAATGGATAATGTTAAATTATTATTTATTTCAGATCTTGGTTCATAATTTACATTAAAATTTTCATCACCGTGCTGTACACACCGTTTCATTAAGTCCAACAAGTATTTCAGTGGCAACATCTGTAATGAAGATTGGCATTTACGATGTGTTCTCTGATGTTTTCCTACATGGTGACTGAACCGCTGTAATCGTCCCCGGGTCTTTTAAAGCAGTTTCGCCGGCGGCTAGCAAAGCTGGATATTATCAGCCAACTACTCTCTGGGGACTCTCATCATCATTTGTGTTCCAACAGATATGTGATGTGTTTTTATCGCAATGACGTTTGTGTTGAAATTGATTTCATGATCCTTTTATAAATATACTTGTCACCACTAAATATGCCTCTGTAAACCGATGGTGATGTTTCACTTACATGACTGAAGAGGAAAACCATAAATGCAAAGAGTAGTGAGTCAAGGAGGTCTGTGCTGTATCCTACAATTAGAATAAAACTTGCCTGAAAGTTGTTCCAGGAACTCATAACCAATTGCATCAACTGCAAAATTCCATATCTGATACTGGCGCAAATTGAAAACCTTCGAGGAAATCCTATCAAAGGAGCAAATAGTATCCGAATATGGAATCGTAATGAACCAACTAGGTCTTCTCAGCGAGACCAAGTACCGTGATTCTATCATTTTCAGAAGTTGATGTGCTTACAGATAAAATTGTATCATCACTATTTTGTCAAGATGTAGATTTTGAAGGACGTAAATTGTCTTGAGTCAACAAGGATGACATGACACCCTTTGTCCTTTCACCCTCAGAGGCATGCTTATTAAGTACTACAATTACTTTTTGAATCATGAACTATTGTCTTCCTTGAAGCAAATGATAGACAGTCTATTTGTAACACAGTTCTCTTAAAGTGCATTCTCCATTAGTGGAAGTTGTAAAAGTTGTCTGCCCTGTTAGCTAAGTTGTAAATTACTTCAATTGAACTTTGAGTTAGAGTAATAGACTTCCTAGTGAGCAATCTTCACAACAAGCTTCAGGCCTAAGGGATATATCTAACATCTTCCATTTAATATGATTGCACAGGAATCTCGTTTTCAAAAGGCTAATTTTAGATAGTTGCATTACCCTGTAGTACTTAAGAATCTCCTTCAGCCAAGTATGCTGAAGAAGATACAAACTAAATATGAAGCGTACACATCGATCGCTGTTCCATCCTTTGATCTATGAGTAACGTTCGCATCGCAGCACTTCCTAACTGATCAGTGACTTATTTGATGTTACTCCTACCAGTGCTGGCAGTGCATCAAATGCTATAAAAGCCACTTGACGGACCTTGGAGACTCTCCTTCCAGCTAAGGCTTTGTAGATTGTTTTATGTTCCATACCAAAGAAGTATGTGGACAAAACTTCTTGCTTGAACAGTTGATATTTGCACAGGAATTCAAAAAACTATTTAAAACCCTATCTATTAGTATAAGAAATATGCTTTGATATCCATGTATGTTCGACATCCTCATTTTCAGATAAAAAAAATATAGACAAAATCGGTAGTTTGTGTAAAACAAAAAAGAAAGACCAATTCACAGACTAGCCGGTGCTCTAAAAATTACGTCACTGATTAATGAACACCTGACTACTATAAAACTGCCAGAACGTTTGCAATGACTAATCAACTCTAAACGGGCCAGTAAAAAGAAAACTTTGGGGACAGGACTAACTGGATAAGATTATACTGCAATTTGATCTTTTTTAAATAAATGAATCTTGTGTGATTTTGCTCTCTGCTAAGGAAGACCTCTTCCCCTTAGTGAATTAATTAATCACATAAAGCAACCAAATGTCCTTTAAACATTTAGTTAGCACCTTAAGATATCTTGACTGATGAAACTTGATGTCCAGTAAATGGACTTTTGGACTTTACAGGATGCAATTTATTTCCCGTCACTCCTCTGATGTAAGAGTAAACCAACATAAGAAAGAGTTTCCACAGAGCTATTCTTGAGTAATCATCATGAAAAACTTCAAACGTAATCTACATGATTTACTTTTCAATTTACTGCAATTTCAAAATAAATGAACATTAAGATGTACAGTGAGTGCTTGTTCTTAAAACAATTTAAAATGTACAAAGCGAGAGGAGAAATAGTTTTAGTTCCTACCAGCCAATTAGGCTTGACAAGATAAATCTTGTTCATCAAAGCCACATGCCATGAATGAGAATGCATCTGATTGGCTCTTTCGGGCAGATTATGAGTAGGGAGTTACATTATATTTCTTTGATCGTAACATTCTTGTCCACAAAAACGACCGTGTCGTCTCACCTCTGATGACGTACGTGTTCCTTGAAATTGACATACAGTATCAGTGTACACAACATCTACAGCAAAGCACCTAGGCATGGACTACAATATCTTATTCTGTCCAGAATTGGAAACATGATGGAGAGAATTCCATCAATTTAAGCAATACTGTGTTCAATGTAAAACATGGGATATTGGATTGGTTCTTGTCAGCAAGATTACGCCTTACAATTCATCTCACATACAAGAGGTGAAGTAGGTTAGTGGAAAATATTTGGTGATCATTCATGATAATTGCATCCCTTTCAAAACTTTTAACGGGGAGGATTTAATCGGAATATTTCAAAATTCACTTTCAACCCACAACCATATCTACAAGATGCCATTTCCTGCCAACCATACAAAATTGAAATCGGTAGGAAGCTTTTATGACATAAGTAGTTTATCACAGAGTCTGACTGTGATCAGTTTATTGAGAAGAGGAATACTGAAAATCTTGAAAAACGAAGGAGGCGATGTTTCTATGAATATTATTAGGAAGTGAGTACAGGTAAAGACCTTGATACATAAACCTCGAGGGCCTGTAGATTATTGCAAAGTCTATTTAATGTTGGCTGACATTCTTGAAGTTTGCAACAAGGATGACCAATTTACTTAGTTTCCAGAAAAAACTTGCCTAATGTTACACTAAGCAGAAGGGGAAATGAAAGGAATCGTAAATGACCGTTATGAACATTGAAAAAGAAGGCCATCTACCATTATCTGTAA
>JBCAUG010637013.1:0-14009 GCA_038406175.1 Haplosyllis leylae | reverse complement strand
CACTGACATGTCATGCTGTGATTGGTTGTACTCATCATGCGATTTACTGATTGGCTACCAGGGACTGTGCATGTGCCGTCTTTACACTGATTGGATGTTGCATGAGGGGGTGAACAGGGCGAGCATGATTTACACATGACCAGGGCATGGGGACCATGCAGAACCATCTGAGGAGGTGGCTGCGGACTAATTCACGTTCCTCTGGCCATCGGAAGCCAGGTGTCCTTGGTCCGCCTGTATCTCCTCAGTTTCGCAATGTTAGACCCTCAACCTGTTACACTACCATAAATACTTTTCTTTGTGATATTTATGATTCAATAAATCAAAGAAAAATGTGAGAAGATTTATGATCTGTCTGAAAATAAATCCAATTAGATAATGCAACATTACATAACTACTAAGAAAAAATAGCGGTTAAAAAGTCTGCGATCACAAAGAGATTTCACCTCACAAATGCCAACATTTATCAATTGAAAAGCTTCGAATAATTTTAATTCTATTTCTTTGAGAGATCTTGTAATTTTATTTGGAACCATTGACACATGTCGTTATGTGAACACCATTAATTACTAACTTTTTGCGCAACATAACAGAGAACCAGACCATACAGGGTATAAGTACTACATGGAGACCAATACATCAAGTAGTCAAAGGATTGAAGATGATAGAATTACCTATTTGAATAAAGGTAAGCTTATCTTTCTCTTAATAAAGGCTCCTCTTTGATTGATTGTCTTGTAACACCATCAAGACAGAATTTCTTACCCTAATTTGAAAGAAAAACGGTGAATAGCTGTTTTATTTCCCAACCTGATAAACAAAGGGTGTAAGAGGATACCCATACTTAAATGGTAATGATTTAGCCTACCTATCGAGAAAATTTCCTTAATTCCAAAACGTTAGCGACGAATTGCGACATGATTCTATATTTCTTGGGCCATCAGTTACCCCTTCATTCACATAGCTATTCAGTTGCTTTCCGAAGATCTGGAAGCACTTTTCATACAACAATCTTTTATCATGAGGGAATGGATTAGGATACCAATTATTCTATGTCCTGAAAGCTTTATTCGCTATTGAAACCTTCGTGGACATCACAGGGCTTTTTTGAATTTGTAACGTTGACTTCACAAGAAAAATGCAACATTCTTAATCTGTTAAATATATATTTCATCCCTATTTCTCAGAAACTGAGAAATAAAAAAAAATTGTACGGGCCTCTTTCTGTCCATTACAAAACATCGCAGTTACGTTTCGTGGTGATATTGTAATGGAAACTAATTAGTGTATTATGTTACCTTCATGTCATATATTAACATATGTACCTGCCCTCGGTTATACTAGGTATCCCATGGTGTTAATATTACGTTGTTACCCCTTTAGACACAGCATTTTTTTTTGCTTAATAGATAGTCTTTCATGTCACGTATGCTGAGTTGTTGATGTGTTGAAAGAAAGATGAAAATGTATGAAATAGACTGTATGTTCACTGATCTTGTCCAATCCTTTGACAGGTCAATTCTATGGTTTGACACTGGAGTACACACCGACTACAAATAGATTGCAGCGTGGCAGTACAGTCAAGGTGAGGATTTAGGTTTTTGAGATTCAGTTGAGACAGGGTGTTTACGTCAAAAACTAAACTCAACCCGTGCAGGTTTACTCTATTAAGTAGACGGCTTGCATACATTTGTTGCGGCGAATTAGGCCTCCATTGCTTGAACAAGATACTGTTTGAACATTTTGTTACAGTTTGAAATTAATTCTAGATTTTTTTAAAAAAAGCGAAATTTTATGGACCTCAAGTGATGGTTTACTCTTTTACATGATATAACATTTTGGCTGTAATTTGTTTCTGGTACACACTGCCTGAAATATTTCCTTTTGAGTTTGGACCTTGCAAGTGTATCCAGACATTAAAAAGCAATCCTGGACGAGTACTAATACACAGACTTGTTGAAGTATTTCGCCGGGTTGCGTTAAAAGTGTACTTATTAAATAGTTTCCCTCTGATAATCATTTATCACAGTCATACACGGCACTGGCATTACTTCAAACAAAGCAATGTTTGCACTGGAGAAAGGTTTAGCACATTTGAGTGATGACTTTCACTTGTATAGATCTACCCTAAAGAGGGATCAAGTTCCTAGTAACAAAATGGTCGTCCAAAATCTCTGAAAATGTCTGCTAAAATCCTTGCTCGTGTTCTATGTAGGTAAATGACATTCACTAATCCCTGGTCAAAAGGGTAATTGACAGAAAATGTCAATTAGAAATACCTACTACAAATGCTATTTAAAGGGTTTACAAAAGGGTTTTCATTCCGTTCCCCGCGTAAAAAGTTACATTTTATGGACAACTTTGGAACATTTCAGTTACCTTTAAAGGTAGTCTTGAAAACCGCAGCGCAAAAAAACTTTACAGCAAAATTATGCATGAACTTTCCACGATGAACTTTCCTTAATAAACCGTCTCTTCTCGTGTATTTGTGTAGTTCAAGCTTGGAAGAAATATTCTTGACATTGTGAGCTTATTTTAAAGAAAAAAGACATTTTCCAATTCAAAAGGAAACTAATGCATTGTGTGAGATCTGGGGAAAAGGAGCAAAATTAGTTCCAATATTATTAAAATGGGTTAAAAGTCACTGATAAGTTACTCACCCATCATAGAAAATTACATGAAAATTCAATATTTTTTGCAGTTTGGGTTGTTCCAGTTAAAGTTGCTAAAATGGAGTTTAATAATTTGTGTATAAGAGTCCCAATATTACAAGAGACTTTGAAAATGGCCATACATGGTTTAAGGAATAGCCCTTTCTTTTGATAGCGTACTGACTCCCCAGTACACTCGCCTTATTTCATAATGTTAATTTTGCATTGAATCAGAACTATTAATACTGATAATTGCACATAATTTTGCAGTCGGTTGCAACTTCAGAGGCTCTTACATGGAATTTTATTGTCAACTGGGGCGTAAAATCATACCCTTAGTCAATCATGAAATTTGTATTATTATCTTTTTTTCAAGTACGAAGGGAGTACAAGATACTGATAATTGTGTGAAGTTGGGAACATTTGTACCGATACTATTTTCGAACAATAAATTTCAAAATTGTATCATACAAATATACATCTATGTTGTATATATGTACTTTGTGTGTAAAATTTTGGGAGTTGAATGTTCGTATCAGATATCCTTAATATCCTCAAGATATGATAAAAGAAGTTCCTTACAGTACTTTCTTACAATTAATTGAAATACAATTTTGAATAGTTAGCCTCGAGGGACTTTCCACACAATCTTAGCACACCAGACGGGCTTTAATTCCATTCAAAATCGTTTTAATTCCAAACCAGTTAGAAGATTTCCTAAATTTCAATTATGTTGTGAAATAGCAAGAAAAAATTTGGCAAATTGAAATAAAGTGGCAATGACCTTAGGAACTCACTTGTACTGATTTCTGAACTAATTACCAACATAAATTTTCACACAAAAATTAATTTTGGATTCAGTTTGAAAGAGTACATTGAATACGGGGTATGAATGTCCCCTGGGGAAATAATGGTCTGATATGGAGCACCCTTTGAAATTAAAGACAAAATTGCCTTCATGGAAATTGCATTCTTAGAGTCTTTGTAGTTGGCACAAATTTGTACTGGGCACGCAAGAAGTGTCACATTTGATAATTAAATACCAGATGTAAACGCCTGCGACTGAGATAATTATTAGGCACTGACTTATGCTTTTGAATACAGTTTTACATTTTATGTCCGATGAAGTAAGCTAATATAAGATAGTACATCAAAATACACGTGTATGGAGTGTCATGTTAATTTTACTTCACTTTTAATCTAGAAGAAAGGTGGGCGTCGTTGCACGTAAGGGGGGTAATGTGATCGCGATATGTGTATGTACATCATTCTGATGGAATTTCAATTTTAGATTTCAGTTTTCAATAATATTGATGAGTATTGGGTTTTCAGTCATTGATAGTTGTGGTGTTCAGAGATGAGAAAAGTGTGGAAGATGAGTTAAAAGCTTGGGAATTCTGGCTCAGTCGCCAACACAGCATCAAACACAGAATCATGGATGTTGGTAAGTAAGAATTATCTGTCACAGAATGGTTCCTTCTTCAACATATGAACGTGGACAATTTTCCACAGATCCACGCTTTGGAATGAGTGATCTAAACTGTCCACATATCAACCCATGCGTGTCCTTTCCTCTTTCAGTTTTGGCATGAAACAGCTGTGTGACATTACAAAGATTAAGAATGATAGCTCAATTAGTAAAGATATTTATAAGTGAGGTTCCTATCTTGAAATCTGGGTGTGTCTCCTACCTGTGTTTGTCAGCAAGAGGAACTGTACAGAGAGAATATATCAGGAGGAGAAATGTCAGTCCCCATTATACATTGGTGGGGGACTGTAAGCATCTGGACTATTTCCTCTCAAAAGTACAAAGGCTAAGCTGTCTAGTCTAATAGTTATTCTAGTCCCACTGTAAATTAGAAATTAGAGTTTTCATTTGTAAACTTACTACATTGGCAGTGCTCTAATCTCTGTGGGCCATCCTGGTTACAAGCTATATATGTAACAGCCCATCACTTTGTTTAAAGCCTGCACATGGCATGAATCTAATTCAGGGTGGTTAACAGGTGCTTTAAACTGTTATGAGGTCAAAATAGGACTCCATTCGAACTTGTTTTCATTAAAAATCATTCATTTTTACAGTTTGCAATAAATATAATCTCTGGTAGATTTTGCTTTTACTTTTCTTCATGCGTTTATCATCAGAATTTTCCTTAATTAATAAAGGGAGGGGGACAAGGGCATTAAATTGTGACTTGACTGGTACATGAAAAATAGATAACATGACATGTTGGCACTTTGACCTAGGGCCTCTTAATGATGTTACGTCACAATTGATGATAAACAACATGCAACGTTTAGCTTTGATGAAACAGCCAACCCACATATTTACACAATTAATAGAAACTATTTTAATGAGAGGGGTGTAAAATGGGTAGAATGTCAGAAAATGAATTGTATTTTGGACATGTTCCAGTCGGAGGCATACTTGCCATTCTCCCGAAACGTCAGGTTGATTTTAATAGCATAATTGTGGCTGCATGTTTGCACTTTGTGATTCACGCAAAGATAACTACGAGATGAAAAAATCTTAAGAATCATTAAAAGTAACTCCTAATTTTAAGAAATAGTCAAACCACAGAAGAGTCAATGTTCCTTAAAACTTAACATCAGTAAATTTACAGTGCATGTTCCCGTGTAGGTCTGTTATCAAGCCGGTGAACCTCAATATCCAAATAACACACGTTTCACAACATAACCAGCTTATGAGGTCCTTAGCTTAAAAATATTATATTGTTTTATTGCAGATACTAAAAATAGCTCAGGAATCATAGCAAACAGTATAGAGGAAGTGGCACACAATGCTGTTACTATTATGTGGAAACCCATGGAAGAAAAGGCAAAGGTAACACATCATTATCTTCATCCAGCTTTTGTGACTTGTCTTTTGCCATTGAATTTCTAGTTCCTTTGTTTGTAGAGGCAACAAAAATTGCATTGTTGTCTGAGTAACCAATTTCCCTTAATGGTTGCTATCTGACAATCATGGTGTGTTTCCCGAAGATTTTCGAACAACATGCAACAGTATCGTCTTTTTTCCAGTGACACAATCATGGTGATTTTCTGATATTCTCAAAAAAATACACGCGATACCATTGTCTTTTTTCTGGTGACACAAGTGTTTCCTATCTTAAGTGTATTTCCGTGTATTTTTCTTCGACTTTTAATGGACTTAATGACATCTGGTATCAGACACTGAGGTAAACAATGGGAATTGCCTGAGAACGTAGAATTTTTCACTGTCTTAGAAGATTTTATCAGTTTCATTGTCCCTGGAGTTATAAGCGATTAAAGAGGAGGAAATAAGAGGCACTTGTCTCTGCTTAAAGATAGCTAACAAACACTTTTTAGACGAGGGTGCACGATTCAACATTCGTTATAATAAAATTCTCCCGTATGATTTTAATACCAAAAACATCTTTTCTTTTTCTTATCAACTCCACAATGGTAATACTTGTATTTCTTTGCTCACTGCCTGAGGTAGGACACGGAGGTTGAACTCAGCTCAATGGTAACATAAGTTGGGATATCTAATGAAAACTAAGATTGATTCATAGTTGTCCCTGGTGGTGTTTACACTTTTCGAAGAATAGTTAGGAGTTGAGTAACATAATGACTATTATTACATCTTGTAGATAGCAAATATTTTACCCCGGTATAACACTTTAGGTGTGTGTAACTGATAAGCCATGAATAATTTGCATTGTTGTAATATGAGTGACTTGCATAATGACAATCTATATGGTCTGTTGCCCTTCAAATGATCTCAGAGGAGCGTTTGATGTTTCCCAGATGTACAATTTGAAAAGACGTTATCTCTAAAGACGTAAAAATTGTTCTGTAAGCTTATCATACAATGCCTTATTGAACATATTTTTGTCTGCCACATTCAAAACTCCCACAATTTGAAGTATTGTCACTGCATGGAAAATATTACTTGTCCCCAAATGACAGTAAACAGTATTCAACAATAAATGCCTTGTTGTTCAATTTGTACACTCTTGAGCAGTGAAAATATTTGTGTAGCGAGGAAACCCAGGTTAAAAACTGAGATGTACATGTTTCGGATTTGAAACTATAAACTTCTCAGACCTGCACATTCTATTATATTTGTGAACTAAAGGACATCACTGAACAATATTGACCGAACTGGGTTTGTTAAACATAGGCACGAATTGCTTATATTTGGTCATTTGAACCCTCTGTGGTCCCATGTGAAGCACAGGTGTCCACTTCAATCGTGATAACTTCGCTGTTTCGTAGATTGTCGAAGAGGTAATGATAAATGCAAGATGGACCTAAAGAAATAATCAAATTTCAAATTATATGACTTTTTATGACACATTATCCAAGAGGCTTTTCAGCCAGAGAATTTTTGTTCGCAAAGTATTTCAAATATTTTAATTCCAACGCAACTATCTGTCAAGATTAACATGAAGTGTCAGCATTTGGTTAGCATCTAGAATAAAGCAAATTTACGGGTGGTCTCTTGTAAATACTATTCTCTGCCACCTGTTTCATTCTACTGTCTCAATTCCTGGACACCTTAAGTTTTAGTGTTCCCATTTTACTCACATGAAACTTCCAAATCTACTGAAATAAGTCCGATAAGTCCGTACCTCTCCAAAGACCCCCACATCACTTTAGTCATTTTGTTTGTCCCATTACTATTTTCAGGTCAGCATTGCAATCAACTGTCTCAGTACTGACTTCAGCAACCAAAAGGGAGTCAAGGTAAGGGTGCGTTAAATTTTCTGTAGTGTGTTATTCCATTGCTTTCAGTAATGATTTAATTAATTTTAGTTAGAACTTGGACTAAATTAAAAACAAGACGACCCAAAAGTTAAAACCTGGATATATTGTGAAGAACTCATTAGTTTTTTGTGCGGATTGAATTAGTTTTCTCCACAGAAACCAAGCAAAACTTCAAGTAATTTCAAAATCAAAGGTCTATTTTTTCTTTAGAATTTGAATTGGTTTCCATAGAAAGTCACATAAGACAGATATCCTTAAAAAGAATAATGATGACTTCACTCATTCATTCACCGAATGGTGAAAGTTGCTGCATAAAATAGCCATTCAGGCTATTCAAGTATGCAAACATTATTAGTCCACAGTGTTAGTCAACGGGTGCCACCATTTGTTAATGAAAATGTTTAAAAATATGATTACACCTCCCAAAGTGAAAACTGGCCGGGGGCCATCATACCTTTAGTGTATGAAATATATAGATATCACAGAACCATCCTCACCACTTTTCAGGGTGTCAAATAGCCCATGTAATTGGTGCTCTTTTGCTGGAAAGAAATATTCTTTTGTCTGGTAAGGGAAAAGTAATAGTGAAGGAATATTGCTTTTTACACTAATTGATGACAGTGGTAATTTTGTGAAATGAAGAAATGTTGGAGAAAATAAGCTCTCCAAGCTCAGGGTTAGTTCATTGGAATGTAAACTCACTCTGCGTATATTAGAGGTTTCTGATCTTGTTGTGCTTGGTAGTACCAAGCAGTTGGAGAAGATAATTGACCCCTTATATGCATGACAAAGCTTTTAAACAATTATGTTGATAATTGCAAAAAAGTACAATACCAAATAAAAATACCTACGGGGAAGAAAGAATACACCAAAGATTTCTCACAAAAAATTGGTAGGCTTAATTCTTTGCAACTAGTTCTCTAGCTGTAAATCCTGATGCACCAGTGTGTAATTTCTTCATTTATAGTTTCGCGAGAGGATTTGCCAAGTGTTGAACGATTTGCGCAGAAGTTTGAAGACTTAAATTTTGCATGTTGGCACCTCCTGTTTCCACATCTCCGCTACCCAGCAGATCTGATCTTTCAATACCCACAAATCATGGCAGTTCCAACGCACCTTTTGAACCTGGCTCCTGTGCTCAGTTGACTCGGTTCTTCAGGGAAAATTAACCCATATATAATATTTCAGGGCCTGCCTTTGCACGTGCAGATCGACACTTTTGAGGAAACTAAGGACACAGGACCGGTTCACAGGGGCTACTGCCAAGTGAAGGTCTTCTGTGATAAGGTGAGTGTTTCACATATTCTTTGCAATATTTCTTACAGATGTCCGAGCAAGGGGTATCACTCACAGTAATAATGTAGACCTACCATGAGCAAATGTTAGGCAAATAAATCATTTATCATAACAATCTTTATTCATCTAGATTTTATTTTTAAATTCTTTGTGAATTATCTTCAAAAACTGTAGTTTGTGTGTTGTCTGAGGTGTCATTCTTTGTCAAAAATGAAAATGGTCACTTGGAACTTTGTGGCCAGTGTAAAGAGTTAAATATGATTGATTATTTCCGTTAAAATGTAAAGATTATGTTCTTTGTGACGGTTCCAAAGATTCACCTTGGCTATATTTCGTCTATGTCATTTTGAAGATCTGATAAAAATACACCCCTTTGAAGATACATTGTCTTGCGCATGAGGGAAAGTCAAAGTTCCTTCAACCACTTATTTATTTTAAGGACTGTCTTTTAGTGACGGCAGACAATGAAAGCTTAACACTGATTTATGGAGTAGAAGATTTTTTCAAGCGATGCTGGAATAATATATAGGGACTTGCATCAACGGGGCTGCACCTTGCACAATAGGAACATGCCCTGTGTGATGACTATAATACGTACAAGGACATAGACCACCAAGTTACCAGGAAGGGAATGTTTCATAATGGCAGGTCATCTGGCTAAACTGAATATTCTCTACTATCTTATGTTCCCAAGATAAAGTTACACTATTAACCCATATAGTTTGAAGTCCGTCTTAAGTTCAGAGCTAACAAAGTTAAGCTTAGCTTGCAGCTAAATAGGTAAGGCATCCTTTGAAATGGTTCTTATCCATAGCCTTTGTTCCCTTTGGAAATAGTTGTGTGGTTTACAAAATTGGTGCATGATATTTATTTTCTTTCCATGAAATTGTGTTAACAGAGGGAAGGACGAACAATGTACAGACTGAAGAGCGATTATGTCAATTACCAGAACCTTCAGCAATTACCTCTATTAATCAATTTATTTAAATGAGTAAATTTACAAAATTAGGGAAATTGTAAGCAAGGTTTCTTTTCAGCGAACACTATTTTGATGGTTTTCGTTCAGTGTATTCGCCATTATTATCAATTGTTGCACATATTTCATTCTATTGATTCTTCTATTCCTGTGTTGGGATTTGTTGCAGTAAACTGTTTTATAACCACAGATCCAAATTTGATCTCATTAAAATACAGTTCAAGATCCTATTCAATGTCATTGACGTTTTAAGCCGTTTAGGAATGGGCTGTAAATTTTCAAGATGAACGGAGTTATGTTAATGGATTTATATCATTTGACCCTTAGCCTCAGTTTATGAGGTCCAAACCTCCCATAGATTCTTATCATACTTTAAATTGTCATAATGCCATGATGATTCTATTTGGTCAGCCGTTTTCTCAATTTTAAGCCCGTTTTCAGAGAATATCATGTGCAAAAACACAGTTTAAGAGTCAGTTAATGATACTGTTTCTGCTTTATTTTTCGCGCTGAAAGCCTTAACACTTGAATACTCACTGCTTAATGTCAAGATTCCTTTCGGTTTTAACCTGAAAAGGCGTGAATAGAGGAAGATGAAACTATTAGGATGCATTTACGTATTATTTAAGTTTACTTCCTTATCGTGTAACATTTTAGCAGAAGTCAGAAAATTAAACCCAAGTTCACTTCATTAAAAAGAATTTGTAATTTATGTGGGGTACTATTAAGTTGAGTGCGTTTTTTTACATGATTCTACAATGACATGTCAAAATTAAAACGGAAAAAAGTGACAGAAGTAAAATAGCGTATTTTCTTGTTTTAGATTCCTTCCACAGATACACTAAAGGTCTATTGAAAAGAAGTGATTAATTGGCAACTTAATCTACTGTGGCTTCTGTCTGTCTAAGTTGAAAAGTGCTTTATTTTGACAGCAATTTTGCTTCACATATGACTTTAACGTAGTGTAATTTATTATCAACAGGGTGCTGAAAGGAAGGCAAGAGACGAGGAAAAAAGAAAAGAGGCGAAATCTAAAGGATCGGATGCAAATAGTAAGTATTGTCTGATGACTATTCAGAGCGTAACCACAATAGTACCAAATGGTAGTTCAGCTCAAGAGATTGTTGCAACTCGAAATGTCTTCGAGGCAGAATACGAAAATATATGTCGCGGTTTTTCCGAATGACTCAGCTAAGATGTTGCTAACTACCCACTTGAGCCTGGCAGCAAGACAGCCACTGGATGTAGAACGATCTGATACAACTTAAAAGGGGCAGGCAAGAGTTCCAGTCCTCCAAACGGTAGTCCTTGTCCTGTTTAATTATGTATGCTGGTGTGTCAAGCATGCTTAGGGTTATGAACTAATTAACCTAACTATCCTAATTAGGGATTTGCCAGTGGAACCCTGTCATCGGCTAAGAAGAGTCAACTATGATAATTACTATTAAGAATGCAGAGGGCTCTGGTGGAGCCAGAGGCTGATATCCCAGTATAGCCAGTCAAGGTGCTCCAGTGTAATAGGTCAGCAGGCCCCCGACAGGTTATTGGCTAAGACCTTTACCCCAGCTCAGTTTGAACCAGAATGACCCTTAACTCCAATGAGTTCAAGTATTTATACCATTTGGAAAGGGGTGTGGCTGATTGGGGTGCCAGTTGGGCATGTGTGAGTATTAATTACTCACACATATGCAACCCCGGTGAGTATGGCCTGGCCATATCCACGATGATTGAAGCCCCAACCGGCCAACCAGTTAAAAGGAAGGGGCTTGCCCGGGCCGAGTACAAAAGGGTAATGGGGACGCACCTCAACCGGTTTAACCGTTACATATACATGAACCAGCAATGTACATTCACCAATTAACTCCCTTTTTGGGAATGTAATGCCACATTTCCTCCGAAGAATTGAAACAACTACAGTTCAGGAGTTGTTGGCTTTCAACTTCTGCCGTTTTTACCTGCAATAGTGGCCATCACCCTATTTACCCTTAAAGTATTTCCGAAATTTATTGTGAACTGAAAGAATTAGATAATCACCAGATGAACCGGTAACCAACGTCAACGTAATGAATTCATTGCACCTACAACCCAAAAAAACTGTTTACGGAATAATGTTTAATTTCAATGCCTTTTGCTTCAGAGTGTTACTAACGGAATTATCGTGATACTTAATCTCAGCCAGAGTCAAACTCAGCCACAGCCAAACTTTGCAGGGTTAAAATTAGCAAATAAGTATCAAGTCAAATCTATGAATAGCATATGTTGATCTTGTCTTTATTTGATTTAAAATAATATTCTAAACATGGGAAATGTTCATTTTAAGAAAGCAGTAAATATTAATACGAATCGTAATAGGAATACTGAATATATCAATAACTTTTCTTGAATGCAATACATTGTTATTACTTTACCCTATTCCCCTGTAAAGATCAAATTTAGTACTCAATCCAAAATTCAGAGGGGATTTGGGTCCAAATGTTAAAAGTCAAGAGTTTTAGTCAATATTTATTTAATAAAATAATGGCTTGCAAGAAATCTCCATTGGGCAAGTATCTGAGCAGTAGTGAGTGCAGATCACCCAGGCACAATGGTAGGGCCTGGTATATCCCTGAAAGTAGCATTTCAGACTCTGATGGCAAGTTTGAAAAATCAGAGGATCCAGAGAAGAAGAATCAAATTTGAAACACTTCAACACCATCCTCTTCAATCAATAGGTGTACTTTCCCAACTGATAACTCTCCCTGTTTCTCCACTTCAAGAGGAAACCACAATTCCTTCTCCAAATGAATTGGACCAATTCATCTCATATTCAAAAAGTTCATCAAAATTTTATAAAGTTTCATCAGAGGCAACATGACCAAGTATGGTAACTTCACTCCATCCTATTAATCCAGGTGTGGACAGCACCTCAGCACCCAGAACAACTGTCCCCTGGATACTCCTCCAGGAGAAACAAAAACTAAAGTTATAGTATCTGATCAATCAGGGGAGGTACTATCATATTAACAAGTACATCAACAATGACATCAAATTTGGTGTCACATTTGATGTTCATCAAAAACTCTCAAAGTGTTAATGAAATATACTTTCAACAAATTTTGACGACCTTCATATGTGATGTCAAAATTGACAATATTGAACCTCATTCTGTCAAGTTGTTTTTGCAAACCTCCTCCCTAGTTTTGCTGATTGACCTTTTGACATTTGACACTTTTTTCACAATTTGACATCTTATTGACATTTTGATATCTATTGTTTAAAGTACTTTAGCCTGTCACATTACTATTTTAACCTTTTACCTAGATACTAGAAACATATTACACACCTCTAACACCTTTAGATTCTTGATAAACTGTGTACTTATGACTGCTGGAGTTTCCAAAATGTCCAAAAATAATAAAAAACTACTTTATTCCCTTTAACTAAGGAGCCCAAAAAAGGCAAAAAAAAACTTAATGCATGTTTTGGAAGTATGTTCAAGGACATTATGGCTCCGGCTGTGACTGGCTGTGACTAAGAATTCCTTGTAATTATCGCGTTTCTGCCTGGAATATTCTGATGGCATTTTTTTGCAACAAAAAAATCTTTTCTTTTCGGAAGAAGAGAATAGTATGTAATTAAGGTGTAATGGAAACGTTACCGTCTGCCTTCGACCTGTCATTAGTTTTCCATAACATTGTGTACTCTTGCTTATTATTGTATCCCCGGTGCCCCATGCTACTTTGCGGGATACACCAACTTCCTACGATACCCTCTTATTGTTCACCCCCTTGAACCTGTACTTGCTTAACATTCACCTCAGGAAGTGAAAGATAATGAAGGTTAGATACATTATATAACATTCTGAGTGTTTCTTCATGCGCTTCACGTATTGTCATTTATGCCAAGTTTGTTTCCTTTGCCAAAAAAGAACATCTTTCATATTATTAAGTTTCCTGTCTATGTTTGATGTGATGTTCAATGGGAAACAGTCAAGTAGGCACAGATAGTAGTAATTTTTTGGTTAAAATACACAATACTTCAAGGGAAAAAGAGTCCAAATCTAGCTAATTTCCTAGATCTACCATGTGTGCTTTTTATGCAATTACAGATACCCCTGAGAAATTGGTAGAATTTTCTAGTTGAGTAGGAATAAGCCAATAGGTTTTGAAATTTTACTAGCTTTAGACTTGAAAGATCGCATTAACCACTCAGTTAATACCGTGTAAAATGTTCTTAAATGAAGTGACATGCTCCCTGGCAAAGCCAATAATTATCTTGAGAGCGGCTAGAATCCCAAAGTTACGTAGTACGTAGTAGTAATACTGTAAATATTCTAATCAGCTAAGCCTTTT
>JBCAUG010636902.1:0-14010 GCA_038406175.1 Haplosyllis leylae | reverse complement strand
GGCCCTTTTATCATGCAATTTAGCGCATTTTCCAGGATAGAATTAAAACAAACCCGCCATTATACAGTTATTTGGCAAAAAAGGACACGAAGGGCAAAAAGGCCATCTGCCGCACATTCACATTTCACTCGAAATGAGATGATATGAAAACCGGAGTAAGAAAATGGCAGAAAAAATGGAACAATTACAGGAAACTCTGATATCAAAGTATCATTACCAGTACATGCGATCACAACAGCACCGACATACTTCGCAAACAGCAAAATTGTGCCGCAGAATTTTTGGTGCTGATTAATTAAGTAGCAAATATGTTCGAGCTTGTCCCACACAGGGTATCCAAGGACCAACAGATCCTTCGAAAACGTTGGAATTTTTCACAAAATTACTTTGTCGTGTTTTATTTGATTGTTTTTTCTGTCATACCTTCTTGTTCTACTTTCTACTAAAATATGTGGATCGAATAAAATGACTTACATTTCAATGATATAGAAAAGGTCTCAGAAGTATTTCTACTGGAATATGTGGATCAAATAAAATGACTTACATTTTAATGATATAAGTTCTCAAAAATCAGACATCTTCTCAGCAGTACACGGTTCTGGTACCACATTAAAAAGCAAGATATAGTTGACAAAAAGATGCTTGTTACAAAACATTTACTTTAAATCTTAGGGTGTCAATTGTGAAGAAAGAGAGAAGGGCCCTTTGGGCCCATTAAACCAATTTTTACATTACTTTTATATGTCTCTCGGATGGCCCCTCTTCCAAAAAATCTCTATGTTCTTCTGTCAATGAAAGACAAAGTATTTCTACTTTGTCAAGATGGCAAGCGTAATATTCATGAGCTCTGACTTCACAGAGTTCTTAGCTTCTCTTTGCAATCATGATAATCTGTGAAAACGATTTTTAATTCGAATTACCTGTACAGTTTCCATGTTGCGCTGTTGGACGGTTTCGCCGAATCTAGCCGGAATCATTGCTAAGGGCTTTAGCCATGTTGAAATTTGATTCCTTCAAATCTGAAAAGTTCCATTGAAATCCAAGATGGCAGCCATCCAATTTAACATTTTGAACAATTTTAAGAATAATTATGTTTTGCTTGTCAAATAAGCCGTGCTAGAATAAGAACAATCTGAGGTCGGTCTAGATTGTCTCAGACGAAACACTACCCGAGGTCTGGCGACAGGTCCTTGAACAAAGGTCTATTGATTCAAGGTTTTTGTATAATCGAGCCAGCAGAACTAATAACTCAAACATGATAAGAGACTGTGGTTATTTTTGCCAATACCCCTTTCGATATTTACCTAAAGCTTGCCACACAGGCTGTGCATTACATTCTGTGGAAGTAGTATGCTTTGATCCATGTTTTCAATCCTTCTGCAGTTTAAGCCTCTTGACCTAGTTAAGCAAACATGGGCTTTGAATATAACGATGTGATTGAATTAACTCAACATGAAATCTGTAATTGTTTGTGGTACGGAGTATCAATTTCAGAGCATTAGACCTGGAAACTTTCAATGTTATAAATTGACCAGAAGATGCTGGCACCTCCACACACACGGTGACTTCACCATTGACTTATGTTGTGTACACTTGGTCAAAAAATTGTTAATATACACTGAATCAAAACTGGCAACGACTTTTACCTTCGGGATACGAACATAGAACATATCAGTCCGTCCTGGGATCCGACTCCACCAAAGTTTTGTTTAACATTTTTCAAATTCCATTTGTGTCACAAATGTCATCAAATCATATCTATCATCTATCAATTTCTGTCTGCTCTTCGTAATCTGCTGACAGCTCATTCATCAGAAACTTATCAATTGACATGCGAGAACAAAGTGACGTCATTCCAAAACTACATAAACTGCCACCACTATCTTTCCGATCACTATACTTGAGCAGCTTTGCGTTGAATCAGAATGAGGTTCTACAGCAGGAACTACATGTGCGCGGTGCTCCTGCTCGTTGCGGTGGCACGGGTGGATTCCGATGAATCTGTCTCTCATGATCCGAATCTGGAAATTGATGAATCCTGCCAAGGCTCTTGTTTTGAGTGTAATGTATCACCGTGCTTCAAAGCGAACAAACCCAGTGGCAATTGTTCCTTGGCAGCACAGCATAACACTGTTTTTGTAATCTAAACGTTGCACAATTTGAAAAAGGCTACGACTCAGAAACTGGTAAGTTCCATTCACAAATTGGGATATTTACATTTGCATACATGTAAATGCGGCTAAAGGAGTTTTTTATTTCTAATATTACCACAATTGGAGAAAAAGGGCTGACCCATGCAAATTGAAATAAAAAATTGCCGTTAACACTTATTTAACCTTGCTTAAATGTAAGGTTGTATTGTGATATCGCTCACCTTTCATTCCAGGTATTTTTACTGTTCCAACTGGAGGTCAAGAACAATATAGTTTTACAGTCAGATGTATCACTGAGGCAGCAGCACAAAACAAGTATGAGCACAGAATTTACTATGATAGAATTGGTCATGGGCAGCCTATCAGAGCAATACAAGTATGTCCAGTACCCCAGCCATATGCAGCTGCATTTTGGATCCGTTTGACCAACAACTTCTTTGCTTGTAGAGCCTTGCTGAACTTGATGCCTGGTAAGTTGGTATTATGGTTAATGTTGATTTCCTAAAGCACATTTTTCCTCTGAAGAAAACTCAGATGTTTGACTGACAATTACACGAGGGCAATAAGAACAAAGAACTGTTTAACATAATGAGAAATGTCAGCATTAAGGATTGATAAAAAACTCAACAGAGTCCACAACTGTATCTAAAAGTCGAACAGATCAGGGAACAGTGTTGCTGGCTTGTTCAAAGTCAGCTTAGTGGTTGATTTGGGAACCCAGAGGGTTTGGGCAATGCATGCCTTTGTTGATATGTAGGCCTGCTTTAGACTGGAGTCATTCATGTGAATTTGTTTACACAGAATGATCTCATGGTGACAAAATCTCATGTAACTTCGAAATAGGCAAGCTATTCTTCTGTTTCTGCGGCAAATTTGCAAAGCTCATAAAGAGCTTTTTGCAATTTTTAAAATTATTTGATGGTAGTTCTTTCATTTTAAGGTGACAGAGTCTACACTCACTACACCGGAAATAGATCATACTTCCTGGCGAGTGAAGAACAACGTAACAAATGTACTTTTCTAGGAACACGAGAGAGTAAAAGTTACTTGGCAGTACTTCCAACTCCTCAGGTACATTTAAACGAACAAATTCTAAATATTCAGCACAACTCAAATAGTTTGAAGCAAATCCACAGATCATCAAATGGAGAGGTCTTGGCGGTTGTGCAGGCAGTTTGTTCCTGTAAAGCTTTCTTCACACTTACCTTCAAAATCAACATTTTTCGCAATGTATAAAAATGGGTTCATTGTTACAGCCCGCATTCCGAAGGAATGGGTAAGGTACTGTTTTCACAGGTGTCTGTCTGTCCGTGGGGGGTGTACTCCGGCCAGGTCCAGGTCCTGGGGGGTGTACCTGAGCTGGGGGTACCTGAGCTGGGGGTACCCAAGTGGGGGGTACCCGAGCCAGGGGAGGGGTACCAAAGTCAGGGGAGGGGTACCCAAGCCAGGTCTGGCCAGGGTACCCCCTGTGGCTGAGATGGGGTAACTACCCCCCACCCCTCTCCCAAGTCCCCCCCACCCAACCCCCACCCCTGGGCTGGAATGGGGGTATCCCCCCCCCCCCGGCTGAGATGGGGTATCCACCTCCTCCCGAGATAGGATAACAGAGCGAGCACTTTCTGCGCGGCGGGCGGTATGCCTCTTGCGTTCACGCAGGAGGACTTTCTTGTTATCATGTGATTCTGTTTACTATCCGCATCAATTGATGGTCATTCAAATGGGAGAGATGCAAGTACAACTGAAATAAACAGGTAAAATATCAGTTTGACATATTTGCCCGTGTTATTTCAGGAAAGAAGTGAGACAGATTCAACCACGCTGGGAGAATACTTCCCAAATATTTAATAGACCTTCACTACTGTCCCGACTAAATACGATATTTTATTATCTTTTCCTCTTTTCTTGTAAATAAATGTAATTTAGCTTAATAAATACTTTTCCTTCAATATTTTTGGTTTCATAACTATCCATCATAATTTAGCGTTACTCATCGGGTAAATTATTTTTATAGAAAAGCCATTATCTGAAGGTGTGATTACAGTCCTGAGGTATCGGCGCGGTGGATTGCATGTAAACTGATGAACTTGAATCAAGTTTAGGAAAAATACAAAAATTAAAATTTCTCTTCCATTACTTTCACAACTGTTATTTTTAAACAATGCCTATGATTTAGATGCTTTGATTCATCAGTTTGTCCATATGGAATTTTCTGTCAACACTTTGCTGATTCTTCTAAACTTTTAAAAAACCATTTGACCACAGTAAATTTGAATGAAGTTAAATCAAATTCATTGACAAAATTAGTTTTTAAAAGTTTACAAGAATTAATCAAAATGTCTCACATATATGTGTATTTTAAAAAAACAGTTGTGAAAGTAATGGAAGAAAAAATCTAATTTTTGTGTTTTTTTCAGTTTGTTTGCGATCCGCCACTCTGATCCCCTCTGGATTGGCAATCTTCCAGTACAAAACTTGTTCAACGATGGCGCGAGTTATGCTTAGTTGACCACGGGCTCATCAAATTGACCTTAATCATCTTCAAATTCTATTTAAGACTGTATGACTGTATGTATGATGCCAACTCTGTTAGGAATTATAATTTTGACAATTATATTACTAGACAATGTCCAAAAATGTCTCTTGTCAAATATGAAATTGACTTTATTTTTGCAAAATCGAATGAAATGTTTTATTCCTCTCAGAGAAAGTGTGTTGTTCGAATTAACCGTGTCCAAATGAAATACGATAGACCTGTAATTGGAACAAAGGTAGAAAATGGTACAATAGGGAATCTCTTTTTTTTTGAAACAATGTATTTCTGACTGTTCGTCGTTTGAGTCGTGCCCTTTCGTTGACTGTATCAGTAACATGTGATTGTACTCTGACTTTCCCTGAAAGCGATCTTGTCTTCGCCTGTTTTCGTGGCTGGACCCACGACTGTCTACCGTGACTGTTGTTTTTTTCTCTCCTGGCGAGTATATCGACTGTCCATTATTTGCCCGCCTTTGTTTTTCGTAGATGACTGCTTCTGGAAAATTTTTGTTTAAATCCACAGAATATCTCTTGAAGCCAGGAGAAATTGTAGAAATGATGAAAATGACATTTCTGTATCAAGCTGATGTTCTTTTTGGAAAATAAATCACATATTTTGGCATTTAATTTTGATTATTTATATTTAAGAAAATTATTTTGATCATGAAAAACGTTACAATAGGCTTGTATTTTATCATGACGTTGGTAAGATTATGTCCCAGTGGAAAGAGTAGTAATCTGCTGGATGATTCATTGAAGAAATACGGAGTTCAAGATGCACCGAAGAAATGGTTTGCGTATATGACTATATTCGTATACAAATGGATCAATAAAATTTATCTGCACATTGTTTCTTCTCTATCAATTTTGAAAATTAAAAATTCATATGACACTAAAGATGACGACTCCAGGAAATCCAAACAGATAAGTTTTTTTTGGCCATTTTTATTGAACAATTTTCATGATAGGAATCACCGTATTCAAATTACGTCGAGAATCCGGGTTTACTGGCACAAACACTCCGAGAGGAAAGAAGACAAACTTTTTCACTTAATTTTCCGAAAAACTCCCTGAAACTTTGTAAAAATAGTACATGGGGTGTCTTAATGCTTAAATAGGTTAATTCTTGTTTTGACAGACTTTTTGCTTGTCATATCATTGTTTCATATAATTGTTTATGATGTCATCAATTTTGAGTGAAAACTAGTTTCCTTTCTTATTCAGGATGTGATAAGGGTAAAACTCGTTCAAATTACAAAACAACTTTCTGAAGGAACAATATTGCTAAAGCGAATTTCGTGTACTGTGAGTACACTTGAAGTTGACACCAGAGAAGTAAACTTTGCCCGCACATACGATACAGTGTTTTTCTATCCAAAGGTAAAGAATTCCTCACAAATTTAGAGCTGTTTGAACTAGTCGAGCCTGAGTGGCTGGAACGGTTACAGCCCACTTTCTAAGGTACACTCGATTTCAGGTATATTGGTCCAAAGGCCACTAAGTGTCGCACCAAAAGTGAATCTGAAGAATCCATTGCATACAGACAATTACAGATCTCACCAAAAGTCAAAATTCTAGGTACCGGTGACACTACAAAAATGATGTGATATCGCCAACTTTTTATTGAAATGCTACACAGCGATCACTGGAACTGCTCCAAATTAAGTTGTTTTATATACTTTACAACAAAGGTTTGGAGAAACGGGGAAATGAAAGAAATCATAATTAACAATACACTTTTATTAAAATTGATGGGCTTTACTAAGATCATGAACCAAACAAATTTCATCAAGAAACGCTCAAAAACTTTAATTAAATGAAGGAGACATTAATGACGGGATTCATCTGTTTTTTTTTGTTTCAGGCTAAACGAAGATATGTTTCCCTGTGGAAACCGATTGGGAACATATTAAAATATTTACACAATAAAAATGTTGGGCATTTTATGCTACATGACGATACTTTATTTGGATCTAGATATACATGGGATATAACATTACATGCCTCTCTTAGACTCAACATATCATTTTATTACATTCGTATCTACTATTTGAATCTTTATAAATGTTCTATTGGCAAAGTTCTCATCAGAAATTTTAGATTGAATGATTTCAATAAATATTGGCAACATTCAGACAAGGAAGACTTTACCTATTGTGGAATCTTGTCTAATACTTCAAACTATCCAAAACACAGAAAAACTCAAATTACTGTGTTTTCCAAATACAGAGTCCAACATAATATATTTTGGTCATATTCAGTTATTGATTCTAATGTAGTTGTCAGTTTTTCTCCAAAATCTCCTTCAAAGCATTTGATGACTTTATATTTTGAAAATTATAACCTTGCAATTCAGGAATATCACATTGTTGGTCCAAAACATATGAAAATAATATTGTTTATAAGATCAAGAAACAACTTAGAACATGAAGTATATGATGGGCCAGGGAAGTTAAGCAGGCTGCTCAATCCTGAAATACGTGGGAAAGATAACAGAATGTTCGTCTCATCAGGATTCCAGTGTTTAGTCTTCACAAGAGCAATGTATCACAACAGTTCTCGAAGTGATTTAGGGAATATCACCCTGACTTACAGACATCATGAGGTATTTCACAAGATAAATGTATCCATAAACACTACTGAAACCATTTCTATGACAGATCATTGTCTAATCTGCACTTGGTTGATTATTAATTCAAATGAATACAATATTAATATCACAGTAAATCGGTTGAATTATGAGGGAATGTACAACAAACATTGTAATTTTGCTGGCCTTGGAGTTTTTGAAGTTCAAAATGGAATCTATAGTGAGGTATCAACTTTTTGTTATCAAGTAAAAGACTACAGTTATCAAAGCATATACTCTAAAAACAACCACCTTCAACTGGTGCATTATGCTTACCCTGAATATGGAACTTTGTCTATTAACCTTACAATATCAACTACATACTGCAAAGTGATTCCTGTAAATACTTGCATTTTTGAACACAATTGTAGTTCTATTAACACCATGCATTGTAGAAACATAATGGATAATCCATCAGATATCAATGCATCATGTATTGGTGGAGGAGAGAATTTGGATGCAATGAAATGTCACCAAGATCCTAATTCACAAGTCACACTCAAAGTTTCTGATGATGAATGCAAAGTTCTACAATTAACTCATACTGTGGATCATTATCCTGAGCTTTTGTGGAAATCATGTGAGATAGGTCTACATAAGACTGGTGTTGTGTGTCTGTGGTTTCTGAATAACTTAAAGCTGTGTAGAATGAATAATCTAAAACTTGCTACCGTACCTGAACAGGGTAGGATAATTAATTACCATATAAAAGGATTTCTTTCAGGTAATTTATTGCTGGCTCGTTTAAAAACAACTTATTGATTGAAAGAGAGGGTCCATAGTATTTTGAGAATATGCCTTGGCACTTTTATGATAAGTAGGCCTATTTTAAGCTGCAGCCACTGGTGCAAATTTGTTTACACAGAATCATGACGTCATTAAATTACGTGCTAACAATTGCGGAGGTTCAATGATGCATCGTCATCTTTCCTGCATTGAGAACATTCCTGTATTTGTGAGCTTCACTGATTTGGGCATCCAGGCTATTACAAATATCTCTGGGGTACTTGTCCATGTACCAAAGCCTCCACGTAAAATGTGACACACCCCACATTTTCCATGAAATATCTTGTGTTTTCTAATCAAATATTTAAAATTCTAGTTTTACATGTCAATGTCAGTAAATTTTAGAAGAATTCGGCAAATGGATGTTCTGTAATTTAACTGTAAAAACTGAATTGTTATACTGCTTCTAAATTTGGCATAATGCTCCGGAGCCTCATTTCAAGCAACATTCAAAAGTAATAGAGAAAAGTAGTCTTCAAAACTAATGTTCAAAATAGATCTAGATGTATCATTCCTCTAAGGCTTGTTACCTCTGTGAAAGTCAATGTGAAAGTCTGGGTCACGTTTCCAAATAATTACTTTTACCCAATAAGAATTGTCACCAGTGGGTTCAATTTTAAAACAGAATGCGCTCAGGAATAAACCAACCAACGTCGTGTGTTTTAGGTTCCTGTGAAGATGTTCTCATCGAAGGACGACGCCAAAAGAAAGACATCATTCCTGGACCAGTAACTGTATTTTGTGATGAATATCTTCTACCAAAAAAATATTTTAAAATACAGGATAAGGGAAACAAGCAAAACGTATGACAGGTTTAGATATGATATAACAAATGCGCATTTGTATGGTGACATGGCCCTCTACAGAAGAACTCTTGAATCAAGTGAACCGTCGCCTGTAAAGTTTTCTGTTAATATGACACGCAAAAGTCCAACAGGCAGTACTTCGCCATCCTTCTATGTATTGTTCACACAGGATGAGCCATACAGCTGGGCTGACATCAGAATGGAAGTTTCCTCAAGTAGACGAAATGAAGATGTTGGTGTATTTGACATAACTGAAACAATATCACTTTTTAAAAAGCCTCACCATAATCTGGAATCTTTAGGATCAATTCAAAACCTCATGATCATCAAAATGGACACTAGTAAGGAAGTTGATGATCAAGTGGACATTATGGTACAAATTAATTCTTCTTTTGAAAGCAGATCACCTCTACTCTTTTACAGAGAGCTGATTTGGACTTCATATATAACACTGGGCAAGTTAGGTACATTGTACATCGTTATGTTGGCTGGACATCCAAAAAATATCACTGTAACAAATGTTGGTAACACATGGTCAGTGTTGAACATACTTTGGATGAGAACTAAGCACAAATATAGCTTCAGCCGATATACTGAATATTGCAGCATGAAAGTACAGTGCAAGGACGTTTTCTACAACATACCAGGAATATTTAAGATCCCAGGGATATTTTATGGATTGGTATTTCAGTTGCAAACTGGAACGATCAGTTCTGATATTCTGTGTGAGAAATGTAGCAAACGAAGCTTTACTGCTGCTGACAAATTTGATAGGCTATCTGAATGTCCTGAAAGCAATTCTACACCTAGCCATAAACCGAGGTTTCTGAGAATTCGCTTGACTAGTCATTTAGCTTTATCATGGCAATCGAGTGCGCATTTCTAGAATACAAACTCTCCATAGGCTGAAAGTAGTGCTTGTCAAGTCTTATTCTTCCTCTACATAATTATTACATGATTGTACAAACCTACCCAACCGATAACAGTCACTGCACGGATGTCCACACAACAGGGATCATTCGCTCAGTAATTTATGTGATAATTAAAGACCTAGGACCTTTTCATTCAGTAAAAATAATTTGTTTGAATCCGAATAACGAGAACAAATTATTTTACTAAAGGACAATGGTCTGTGATCCTTAAGCCATTTTAAATTACGGTTGCGGGTAGTTTGTTCTAAACTGTACATTAATTTCTACGAAAGTACAGCTGAGGCTCTTTTGTTCCTTATAAGGGAAATGACACCTGCCACGAAAATTGGCATCTTAAATGCACTAACCCAGTGCACTAAAAAGTGCACTTTTCATTCTGAAAATAAAAATTTCTACAAAACCTGGCTGCTAATATGTCAAACGAAAGAGAACATCAAATGCAACACATTTCAGTAACTTTTACAGTGATTTGAATACATTTTAGTACAAATTTTGGTAATTTTTACCTTGTTTTTGCAGACGGTTTTTTTGCTGCTAAATCCAATTTTTGCTCATTTTCAATGAATTTTTTTCACATATAAATCTTTATTCAAATGCTTAATCCTTTGGTGTGCAGACAGCCATACATCCAGATAGTATCCACAAAAAAATTCAGACAAAAATTCTAATTTTAAATGCATATTCCGTGAGGTCAAATTTGGCCAATAATCTGAAAAATCAGTCCACATCATATGACATACAAGCACGGAGTGAGCCAGCTGGTCTTCCCGCCAAGTCTCAGTGGCTCACCCCTGCCTATTGTCTTGCTTTGCTCCCCTGACTTTCTAGGCCTCTTGCTCAGTTCCAAATGACAAATTGGCAATTCCATCAATACAGTACTATCAATAGGGATCCAATTAACAATCATGAGCAGTGGTGAGCAATTCTGAACAAAATTCACAGTACAATGCCTCCTTTTGTTTCTATAGTAAAAGTGACAATTGTAGGACAACTACCCATTAAAACTCCTATTGAACCATGATTTAAGATATTTAACAGACTCGAAGTGTTTATTACTGTTCTCAATGCACTCACTTGCTTCGCAAGCTGCGTGCATTAATTTCCATTACATCATGATTGGTGTAGAATCAATTGTCTTTTCTGTATGTTAACTGTTGTTAATGTCCAGGTAGGACCTCATTGTTCTCCTTATAAGGGAATGACACATGTCATATTACTTATAAGGAGAACTAAATGCACTGAAGACCATTGGAACTGCTATAATTCCAATTTTCAATGATTTTCTTTATCATGAAATATTAATCCTATCAGCTAATCCTTTCATACAGAGACAGACATATATCCAGACAGTAGACAGGTACATTTTCAGACAAATATTTTTATTCTAAGTGTGATTTCCATGAGGCTAAACTTTGCTAATAATCCAAAAATCACTCCTCACTGTATGACATCCAGATTTCAAATGAGTTCTTTTGGCACCCAACACACACAACAAAGAACCTTGATTAATGTTCAAAACAACTCAGTATTTGACACTCCAATTGTCCTATTCATCTGTTCTTCTATTCATCTATTGAATCATGATGTAAGCTATTTAATGGACTCAAATTGTATGTTTCTGAACTCAACGTACTCGGAGCTTCGCTCCTCCCTACGTTAATTTCTCAGAAACATACAAATCTCTGTCCATTAAATCTTACGTAATGAACACTTCTTCGTCTGTTAAATCTTACTGAATGAGCACCGATCCAGTTTTTTGACTAAATGTGAGATAACAAGCGATTTTTCGTCAGGTGGAAGAAATATATAGGGATGAAATGTAACTGGCGGAAACATAAACGTATTACCTTTTGCCAATTGTTTTTTAAAACCCAATGTTCTTGACAGCCATACATCCTATTCTGGTGCAAAACTGAATGGCGCCGTAATTTTCTGTTACTGACAAAAAGTATTATTTTTAAAACACCTTTGGATGAGAAACAGCATTTGTAATGATTATAGGAAATATAGTACAACTTTTCACATCCTACAAAATGTTTTTCTCATTTTTGCTAAAAATGATAAGTTTTCTTCAAAGAGCTTAAGTCTCCCATGAGTATGCATTACAGAGAGGCATCATGTGTGTATCAGTTTGATGTTAACGTCATATTTGCAGATGTGTAGCTAATGGACTTCCTTTTTATCGCAGGTGGCATAAATCTGATTATCTGAACACAAGTTTTTTGTTTCATTGATTCATATAACTTTACGCGACATTTTTGTTGCAAGACAATGGAGGTTTTACTGATGAAAGATTTGTCTCTACACAGACAAAAAGCCATCAGCTGGTAGAATATCTTTGTATGAATGACATTCAGACTTTTCTAACAATCCGTCTTGGATTTTTGCCACTAAATTTATTTTTATATTTCATCATTTTGAAGAAAAAGTTACTTGAAACTGTTGAAAGCAATGGACTCGGTGAAAAAATTTCTATGTCGTGTGTTCGAAAAGTTGCATCATTCTGACAGTCCAATATTACACACTTTTTTTAAAGCAACTTATTCAGGCTTTTCGTCCTCAACCTCACTCTGACAACATTATGTTAAAAGTTTAAGTTCATGTTTTATAAATCTGGTCAGCAAAAAATATCAATTTTGGTCTTAACTTTTAAGTCCTGTTAATTATTTAACACAAAGTTGGCAGATCTGCCAGAATAAAGTTGAAAACGAAAACCTCTATTGTAACCACTAGACGTTAGATGTTACCTTTACAAGTATGAGATCTACTCCGAGTGTTTTCCAGAAAGCGTATATTACTTTCCTTTCACATTGAACTTAACTGTTTAATTAACAGTGAAAGAAGAGAGGACATAATGTGAACAAAAGCTCCGTAAATGAAAATAGAACTAAAAACATTAAAAAACTCTTGGTATCTAATGAACGACAGCTGAAGGGACAGAACCGAAATCGTGATGTCATTTCGAGTATATTTGATAACAACATTCTGAATAATAGTTAGAGTGATAATTAGCTCTTGTTTATGAAACAGATATACTTAAAGGCCTCAAGTATTTTTTGTTTTACCAAGATTTTCTTTCTGTTAATGATTCAGAGACAATAAGGAAAGAACATTGACGGTACGCTCAATAATGTTCATGCTAAGTAATGTATTCATTCCCATTGTGTTTGAGAGAATCTATTGCCTACGTAAAAATAACTAGTGAAAGGTCAATTTTCCACAGAATTATGGTACTGATCATTATGTCCAAAGAAAAACCAACCAAAGATTTCTGAGTTCACGGGTCACCGTGACAACGTACTTACCAAAAGGAGACATCGAGGACAGTGGGACGTTGCCATCTTCATCATTATCTTGATCAAATTTCAAACTTTAATCATAGAATACTCACTGACAAAGTAAACGAAATGGTAAGTATGTTTATTATATATGCAGTTGCAGGCACAACTTCTCATTGGCCGATGCAGTCCTGACAAATTGGTTGTGACAGGTGGTTTGTTGTCACCTCTGTGGGGGTCCAACTTTGTATCACTTTGAAAACTGAATTTTGTTTTACCCAGGTACGTCAGGCAAGATCTAAATAAATCCAGTTTTGATATCCAATTCCTACAACCCACTATCATGACTTATCTCAGTGACAAAGAAATTGTCAGACCTTTGCTACACATGGAAGTCATGTCACCTTCAAGACATTTGGTCTTTCAGGTGACATACGTCCATGTATCCTTTAGATGAGACAATTTGTTGTTGCCTGTTTCTGAATAAAATTTTGTAAAAGATTACATATGCAAAATCCACACCTAAAAAGATGTACTGAGTTAGGGAATGAACTGCTTATGTTCCTGTCTGGCAATGATTATTAGCAATTAACGCAAACATAAAGTGGCAATTAACGAATGGGCTTTGTTGTTCGCGGCATTGTTGCAATTTCTAAAAACAGAATGGCAATACGGGTAGTGTCTGTACAGTTGATTGAAAAGCTGTCTTTTCGTTTATTTCTTATAAAGAGTTCTTTGAAGAAGGGCAGTACTGACCACCTGTGGCAGTCTAGCTGCAAGTAGTTCCTGGCGAATGAGTAGTAACTCAATCCAGAGAAGTGCACCGTCCCACTTACGGTGCAGCCATTCGCATACACATCTTGCACATCTAGGTTGAGAGCCCCACTAGGATCT
>JBCAUG010636791.1:0-14010 GCA_038406175.1 Haplosyllis leylae | reverse complement strand
TAGCAGACGATAATTTGACTGGAAACTATGACTCGGACCGAATTTCGATGTCGGGCGTCGTGTACACCGTGGAAACGACGTAACTCGTCATGTCCACCCCAAATCTCACTGCCAAGTCATGTGACCACCTCTCTCAGCCAATCAGAAGACTCCATTCGTTCAAATCTCTCACAACTTGAGAGAAATTGTGAGATTTCACAAAAAAATATTTCCCATTTAAAGAGCAAAGCTGTTTACAACAGCTCTGCTAAAAATGAAAGAGCAACGGTCATTCTTTGTGCCTCCCTCCCAAGCCCGAATGATAATAAACACACTATAAGGTCAGCTGCGGACAGGAATGGTTACCTTTCGCTTCCTGCAGCTGAGGGACTTAATGTCTAATTCTCAAAGCCAGGGAAGGGTTTATTTGTCTCGGGGGGACCGTCGAGGGTGTTTTTTCGAGACAATGGTAACCTTAATGAAGTGGGGTTGGAGTTGGTTAAATATGGAGTGGAGAATAAATTCAGGTGTGCCAATTCTGAGAGGCAGGCAGAGTTGAATTTCCGGTCATACAAGCGCTTTGTTTTGGGCAGTTCTGTGCTTGTATTTAACAATACTTTGGTATATTAGACAGGTACTTTTAAAAAATTTAAACGTTGTAAAGAACTGTCCACTAGAAGTTAAACTTTGTTGTGTCTTTGTAAGGTTATGTTAAATAAATATTTTTTAAAGGCCACCACGTTTTTTATTGTTTTGCATCGAGGTAATTCCCGTTCAGTTGTTCCGTACTTGGCATCTCATTCCAGCAACTTTATTCCAAAAAGTACGTGGTGTTTGAGACTTCGCATGCTATTTCGGTTGTCAGCGAGAAATTAAAGGAATAACTATCCTGTTAAACTGCGTTCCCTGTTAAACTACTTTCTTGGTTGAGAGTACAAGTTAAAAAGAACGTAATTTTTGCGTCAGTATTTGATTTGATATTCCCACCGTTTTACATTTTTCAGCACTTCATACATTATATCGCGGTTCACTAGCGAAATGTAGTAACACTACAACAACACAACAGCCCTCTGGTGGCGACAAACAACATCACGACTCGTCGTCAACGCCACCTGGTGGTGAGCGGTTAAACGGTGAGACAGAGGATGATGTCAGAGAACGGGTGTTTGATGCTGCGATGAACTATGTGCCCAAATATGGCTGGAGTCGAAGAGCTATTGCTGCAGGTGAAGAAGCACATTAAACCTCTTTATGGTCACTCCTATGGGCAGCCACTATCTTTTAAGGGCCAAAGTAAAAACTTTTAGTTGCTTTTAGTTGTTTTAGTTCTTAAATATACTTTGTAAAGTACTGTACAATAATTCCAGTTGTTGCGAAATGTAATGTACTACGCGAAGACGTTGGTGTTTGCGATTTGTTCATCTATGTGGCTGTTGTTGAGTAGGTGCGGAGTCGGCAGGACTGCCCGGCGTGGCGCACGGTTTATTCCCAGATGGCGCTCCGGATCTCATTACGCACTTCTACCTGTCGTGTAACGCTCATCTAGTCGAACAGATGGTTGAACAGAGAACAGCCGAGGCCGAGGGCAGGGTCGAGTAAGTAGTACACATGACACGACACCTGGTATGAACATCGCAATCCTTTAACGGGACCAGTACACAACAACACATTTTTGAGCCACTGTTTTGGACCTTGATCGTCAATCAGTGTGAAAGTTGCGCTGAATTATATGCTAGCCCATCTGTTAGCAATGTAGCTTTTCGCAATCACTCTGTCGATACGAATGCTTTTTAAAACCGTGGTATTTCTGGTCCTCTGTTCTGCTGTACCTGCGTTAGTTTTAACTGTTATGTCGTGCAGAAAGAAGCGGATGACGCAGTTCATCACGGACGCGGTTGTGATGCGACTGAGGATGAACGCGCCGTATATTGACACCTGGGCTCAGGTAATGGCGAATTCCTTTGATCTGTACCGCTACTCCTCCTCTATGATTTCCAAGAATGTCTACCCTTGCAGTTTTCCGAAAGTAACATACTACCAAACTCAAGCATTTCTACCGTTTTTCCCAATCTTTACAGCATACCAATGTTGATGTATTGTAGGCTATGGGAATCATGGCGCTACCCGCCAATGCGCCGCGTGGCTGGAACAATCTGAGCAGTCTGGTTGACGACATTTGGCACCACGCAGGGGACAAGTCTGTTGACGTAAGTAGAGACTAAATCTCTGTAGAGTCGGATATTTACCGACCGCGTACGTAGTACGAGGGAAGGTAATGTTTCAGACGTGTCTGTCGTTCTGTCCATAAGGAGGAAGGGGGAGTGGGGTCATCCTGTCTAGGTCCATTCGGGGGGAGGGGAGGGGATAGGATCACCTTATCCAGGTCCTGTCTAGGGGTGGAGGAGGACTCAAACCATGAGACACTTGACAAGGACAGGATGACGTCCGGGGGCCGTGGTTGGTATTACCTCGTAATGCTATGGGAGGCTGTCTTGTTTTGTCTGCGTAAAGGAGCGGACCTTCAAATTTACACATGCAGGCCAAATATTTAAGTGAAAAGTTTCACAATGATTCTTTTTTGACTTTTTTACCCACAATTTACGTCCATGGCACACAATAGAACCTCTTATTTACGGTCACTCCTTCGAACAATCAACACATTGGCGATATTATTCATTGCAGGACGAATGTTTACGTCACAAAGATCATTACCTTAATCTCATTTGGGTACAAGAAAGTCCTGCGTGAACGCTAGAGGCATACTGCCAGCGCTACCATCCGGGGGGGGGGGGACCTCCTGGTCCTGTCCAGAGGGAGGGAAGGACGAGGGAGTACCCCCTGGTCCTGGGCATTCCCCCCCCCCACCTTGTGAACAGACAGACAGGTAATTTATATTAAATGTAATTTTAATATGTTTGTACACATTGTAGATGAGTTGGTACACAAAGAGAATGAGTCTCGGTGCTGTATACAAGGCGACGGAAATCTACATGTTACAGGATGAGAGCGACGACTTCGAACAGACCTGGGAATTCCTCGACAACAGACTGAAAGACATGGCGACTTTTGGAAAGTCGTTTGGTCAAGTATGTATGAAATTGCCCTATTTCATTTGTGATTGCAGCTTTGAGAGTAATATTAGTAGTTATTTCTGTGGACAGTGTAGTGGAATAGATGTTATATTTTGAAACCAAAAAAACACAGGGAAAAAGTTGAAAACAAAGGGAAATCTCAGGGAAAACACGGGGAATTTTGACTTGATCAGAGTGTGGTCACCCTGAGATTTTATTTACATTTTTTTTCTGACATATTCAGATTCAGAAAATAGGAGCCAATATGGGAGATAACCTATGGACATTTTCGCAACTTGTAAGTATTCAAATTATAACCTGTCGATTGGTAGCCTTCTGCAGTTTAAGCCTTGTTCACATGTAACGACACCGAATTAACTTTAATTCGGCCCGATAAAAGTTTTAACATTGTGTCAATGGTTGACGGGCTAAATGGGTCCAGAACCCATTTAGCCCGAATTTCGGTCCGATCCATTGGCACAATGCTAAAGTTTATCGGTCCGAATATCGGTGTCGGTGTCTGTGTCGGTACGTGTGAATGAGGCATTACACAAATCACGATGATGATAACTTTAGTTTCTAGGTGTCAAAATCTCAGAATTTTAACCTTTTTTTTTGTTCAGACAAGGAATGTGATGGGAATGAATGATCGACACCGCTGATAAGAAGATGATGAATATTTTCACAACCACGGAGACATGTCTTTTCCTAAATTACAAATTCCTTCAGATTTTAATTTTGGAAAAACAAGAATAAAGGCCTAAACAACTGTGATTCTGAAATCGGAGATACATGTAATATTTTAAAGATTATGAAATCAGCCTTTTCGTCAATGAAATCCGTCATTTACAACCACCTGTGGATGTTGATATGCAGTATTCGACGACCATCGAATTTTACGAGATCTGCCCTCAAACACACACCAGTGAGGGTTCGTTTACACCAAGCATCAGCGTCAACCCGGAGTCTGTGATTACACTTGCGACATAGCTCTCATCGAAACCAATGGAAACAAATAGAGTCACCTCAGAATGGGGTTGCAGCCCATTTTGGAGTAACTCCATTTTTTTCAATGAGGGCTATGTCGCAAGTGTCGTCACAGCACTGACTCTGCGTTCGTGCCGAGGCTTGGTGTAAACGGGCCCTTAAGAAACATTTAAACGTCCATTTTACGACCCCATGCCTCTAAGGACCAACATTTCTTGAGGAAATGACAAGTGGTTGCAGATGAAGAATGATATTTTGTCAACTTTTTTGTAAATAAAAATAAGACACAAAAGCATAGGCGTTATCAAAGTCATATGATGGTTGGTATGTTAGTTGTCAGAGCATGGTTGTTCCCTCACAGCGGTGATACATTGTGTAAATTATAGGTCCTCAGTCTCTTTGTTCATCTAGAAAGAGGTCTGCAGTGGTTCAGCCATGGCAACTAGATCTACAAAAAAATTGAAAATTCTTATCAACAGTACACCATTACATACCGACCCCCCCCCCCCGGGTAACGTCCTCGTAAACCCTCCTTTCTGAAATACGTCTTGATCTGGGTCTACCTTGGAATGCAAGCAAATGTTACATTGGCATTACCTGGATCCACTTATCCACGCAAGTCCACTGGAATTCGAACTCCTAGTATGTTCTCAATCTTCTTGGGGTCCACATAGCCATATTGTCTAGCAGATGCGTACAGAATGTTGGCGAGATTCTGTGAATTAAATGGGATTCTGATAGAAAACATTTGAGTTTTTCCGTATTAAAATTGTATCTTAAATTTGCTGAATTTGTTAAATTATTTTGCTACTAGTATTTATAAATATGTAATATAAGTAATAAATAGTACTGGTATATTGAGATTATGCACATGGGTAAATATTTCCTAATTGACACAGGTACATAATCCATACCTGTATTTGTTAAAAAGGAACACCAATATTTCAAATAATTTGACAAATTTAACAAAACGAAAAAAGGAAAAACTAGAGTACCTTCATTTCAAGAAAAATCAAGATGGCATACATCTGAGGGGCTTACACCGATCATCAGGAAAGTTCGTAATCTAGGTCTATATCAGTATTGTGCTCAGAGTACAATTTTTGTCATATAATTAATTACCTGTAGTTGATTGTCAGGATTGCGACACGCCCAATCTTCGATAACATCTCTCACGAACCCTTCAATGTTTTCCCTTCTGGAAGCCTTTAAGTTTTTAATTTTCTCCATATCCATCCCCATGTATCCCACAGCGATGCATTCAATGCTGTCACAGGATATCACCTGATTGAGACACATTTTGTGATGTCCGGTCAGGTGTCCATTGGTTTCATCATTGGATGCCATCTTTTCCAACATTCAAGTTGCCCAGCAAATTAGGTATAACAATGGTTCAAATTATCTTTTACGTTACTTATTTACGGTAACTGATAGAGAAAATTCCCCTTACACAACCATCCTCCGTTTGCTTCCGTGTTCTACAAAAATGCAGCTGCAGCGAGTGTTCTTTGCCTCCTTAACCATCACTCAATAACCATGACTCAACACACACGGCGACAACTCAGCTGCAGCATGTCACAATGACCTCCATAACTGACACGAGCACCAACATGTGTAGTAAGTGGGACGCACAGAAGTTTTTTTTAATTCAGTTGCCACAAATTCCTATTCGCAATACGATTTTCCCTCAGCAGTTGTTGAGAAACTTTGGTAAAACGTTGAGTGTGGTACCAACAAAGTTTGAATTGTTTAAATTTTACTTAGAAAATAGGGGCGATAACCTGTGGACTGTCACATTCAGATTATTAAAATTCAGAATTTTAACTTTTTGGGTTCAGACAAGGAATGTGATGGGTCTTCATTTGGTACACTTTTGTAAATATAAATAAGGCACAAAAGACTGAATTTGTAGTTTTTCACTTTAAGTATTTATTGTATACAAAGTAGTATTGACACGTTCTGCATACTAACTGCCTTTGTACAGTTCATAACATTTGAACCGAATTGTTCTTCACGCACCGCTTTCTGTACAAGAGAAGTATCGAACAGATCTTACCGATGTTTTACGTTAAAGACGTACGTTATAGTTATGCTGTTGATTCAGTTTTTAAAAAAAAAACCGTTCCATTGCACTGTGTATGTATCAACAATGAAGCCGCAACAAAAAATAACAATAATCCACAGATTTAGCGTCTCAGGCACCTTCCTTCTCCACTACTTAGGAGGAAGGTGCCCGAGACTCTAAATCTGTGCAATAATCAAAAACCCGAACAGAACTTCCACATAATCAGCTGGTATAAATCATGAATGGAATAACCCTGAAGTCCTACGTGTTAACAACAATAAAAGTAAGGGGCTGTTCCGTTTATATTTGTGGTAAAAATGAAAATCCCTATTCATTTTCGAAATAGTAATAAATTTACGCCAATTACTGCCATTGTAAATTGCTAACGGTCTTTGTTCTTCCCTGTTTTGTTAGTTTTGGAGCTGCGTCAATTTTCACTATAATTAATCGATTACGTCACATCACAATACCCCTTTGTGTTTCGTCGCAAAAACATATCCAAAAATTATTTCGAACTTTTTTCACCTCAAAATTATGTGTCGTCGTTTTTCAATTTTCGGAAAAAGGAAGTTGTATTTGCGTTTTCAGCAGTTTGTTAAACGAAACAGAACCAAAACCTTGTACACGTAGAACACGAGTATTCTTTTTTGGGAATAACAAACACAATTTTATGGTGACTTAAACCAAGACTTCCTCTGGCATAACCTGGCTAATAACAAAACCTACGCGTGTGGAAGAACCCACAATTTCCTGTGGATTTTGAACTTCCATTCAAAAGAAAAAGAACATAAACATTTAAGATCTGGAAAGTGTCATGAAATTCTGCCAATTGTTTTTCTGACAATATATATTTTTTTAATGGGGTACGGTTGTCCATCAAGAAAGTGAAGTAATAAGGTCATCGTTTAGACAAAAACAAGTCGGATTCAAAGAGCTGAAACTCGTGACGGGGGTTTCGGAAATAACAGAAGGGAACTTTTGTTTTGTATTTTACAAATACAGTAAATCAACAGGATGACTTCTTACTGCGATACTTATCCATCAGTGATACGTTTAGGAAAATTTCCCTGGTATAAATGCGAGCCTTTCGAAGAATGAGAAATAATAACAACAAATTCTTGAAATGTCAGTGAGTCAAGGATAATAGCATTTCAAAGCTGTATCGTATACTTGTGTAGTACAGTTTTATGGATGGGTTCACACCGAAAGGAAGCGAATGCGCACAATTTCTACGATGACTCAATGAAAACTAATTACATTAGATGTGACAATCATGGTCAGTTCCCGATGTCGATTGATATTCACTTCGCTCAGTGTGAATCGTCCCATTAGCGATTCGAGTTATTTAGTACAGTGTTGAACACCAATGTATGGCTCGTTTATATTGCAGAATATCATAGCAAGTGGTGATCAGAACAGAAATGCCCAATTGAATACAATGTCAATGAGTCTAACACATACAGTGTTTGAGGCTGATTGACACTAACAAAAAGCGAAATTTTCCACCGACATCGAATTCGATCGCTTTCCCTTAGTGTGAATGAGCCTCAATGTTGATGTTACATTCTTGCTCTCCCACGCCGTTATTTCCCAAATACGTTGTACTGGAATCTCAATAATTTTCGTGACCTACATAGTTGTCTCAAATACACTGTTGAGGTCTGTTCACACGTAACGCTTGCGTTTCCGTCAACGTTCTAGTTTAATATTGTACCCATGCTGACGCAAACACAAACGTAGGGAATGGGTGTCCACATAATGTTAAAAGTTTAATGCAAACATTCACGTCGACACAAATGCAAACCTAAAGTGTGAACAGACCTTTAAAATAACAGAGTAGTACCTCTAGGTTACGGTTATTCTGGTTGGGGCTTCCGCAAGATGAAGAAAAAGTTGCATCGAGTTCACAATTAAGATTTACGTTTACGTTGACTTCCAATGTTTGCAGTAAAGTTTTCTCGGACATTATGTTAATGATAACGCAAACGTAAAGAATGGGTGGACACCCATTATCTGCGTTTACATCACCATAGGTAGTATGTTCAACTAGAATATTTACGGAAACGTAAAGGGAACGTGTGAACATATGTTTGAATTTACTGTTCTTTTTGTTTGCGTTTCACCGTATCTAAGCGGTTCTGCTATGATTGGCATTAATTTTGGACAAGACTACGCAATCTATGGGTGGAGACCGTAGATTTATGTCTCATCTTTGCCTTGTAAAAAGATCATATGCTGCTAAAACTTTTTGTTTGGCCCAAAATACATGAACAAATTGTGGTTAAAAATAGGACGAGTCATGACGGAATCGCAAATAACCAGGAAGAATTAATCACAAGATTAAAATGTTAAAGAGTCGAAAGAATTCTTGTGATGCTGAGGCTGCAACTCATGTACATGTTCTTTGTTTCTTATTCAAAAGAAATACAATGTATAAACAAACGAACTGTAAATTTACTTCTCACGTCAAAGAATCGTGACAAAATGTTTTTGACTTCTAAACAAATTCCAAGTCTGATGGACTGATCATGTACATGAGCGAAACCGAAGATAAGAAAGTCATGTTGAGAACAGGATGAATATTTCGACAGTATGTTGTACTGGAAAAAACACTCGTGACCCAATCTGAGATAAACCATAGCCATGTGCTCTTCATACATGCAAAACGCATTATAATGGAACTCAAAACATGATATGTTTCAATTTTCTACAAATTTGTTGTCTATTTCTTCACTAAACAAAACCATATTTCTATCTTCACTTTTGTCTTCATCAGAATATAGCCAACATCAAAAAGAATTTCCCTTCCACTGTAAAAAGACACCCTCTAACCAACCAGTTGAATCATTTAATGAAAGAAATACTCAGCAAAGATACTTCTAAGGATTGTTCAGCAATTGCTTTACCCAAAAGGAGCAGTGTTCTTGACAGTAACTTCAGTCACCCAATACATGGAAATTATCCAAAAACATTGGAACTTACAGGCTACATTATTATTATTATTAGCAGAAACATTGGGTAAAATTATCATACAAAAATTGCCTAAAAAAATCCAAAATTTGAAATGTATTCAATTAATTATTAATTAAATTGTTATCTACATTTAACATTTTAGTCAATACTGATTTTCTTCCAACCAACCCTTGATCCTCGTTGGTAGCGGTAACTTCTGGATATGATCAAAGCGTGTGTACTGGCGAATCACAAATCTGCATAGATATTGCAGTGACCGAACCTGAGTGAACCTCGACACGGGTTTAGTGAGTCTAACGGGGAACGAGGGTGACCCGGGGGTGCGTGCCCGAGAGTAACAGAACACCCCAGACTGAGAGTCGTTCATCGAGTGCTCGATAAGGTCCACTATCGACGAATAGCCTTCCGATTCGGGCTGTGCGTAGAAGCTGAACACGCCGTTACAGTGTTCAATGCGAGTGTGCAACGTACGGCCGTACGACCTGAAGCTAAGGCTAAGCAAGTAACGTTCGTCCGAACTGTCTCTGACCAGAAAAGCACCGTCCGGTTGGTTCGTTAGTTTATCCTCCGCCTCTACCCGTGTTATAGGTCCCCAGTACCATCCGAACTTGGACAACTTGAAGAGTTCTTTCGTAAGACTCCACGATTTAACTGGCTCCTTGACCTGGTCCTTCACCTGGTCGTAATACGGACTTTGCTGAATGTTGGTCTGCTGCTTGGGCATACTTTCTACAATCCTGCTGGCTGCGTCACCGTGATGTGGCTGCGGACACGACACAGCTCCTGAGGGTCTGGGAGACTTGGGCGGGGTTATCGTTCCCTCACCCCCTCCTCCTCCTCCAACTCCCAGGTCACCAGGACTTAATTTCAAATCCTCAGAGTCGTTAGAATTAGCACCAAGAAGTCCTCCATGAGATCTGCTAGCTGGACGAGGGCTAGGAGTAGGTCTGGATCTCTCGTCAGTGTCACTGCCACTGGTCATGGGCGCCGAAGCGTGTCCGTATTCCGCATCCGTTAAAAACACAGGCTGATCCTTGCTGTCCTCCGTCGGGGTAGACGACGAGTCCTCAGACTTCGACATCTCTTCCTTCGTCGGATGAGGTAATCCGAGTTCACTACTCACACTAGACATTGACGTGCCTCTCGGAGGTACATCCGGAGGGGGTTGTTTCCGTCTCTCCATTAAAGGTTGTTGCTGTTGTTGTTTCTGTTGAGCTGGGGACTGCATGACTTCTCGTCTGCCAGCACTGGCTGATCGCGGTCGGCGAGGAGAGTAACTATAGCCAGGTCTGCCAGCAAACCGTCTCCTCGAACCATGTTCATCGGGGAAGTTATCACTTGAGCTATCGTCGTCTACGATGTGAGGACTAGAATCACGTTTACCAGGACCTGAAGTATAGAATCCGAAAACATGTGTCAGTTAAGGGTTCGTTTACACTTACCGTCACCGTTTTCGTGAGTGACACCTTTGATCTTTTCAACGTTATTTGTAAACAACACCACATGACAGCATTGAACCCATTTTTAAACGCAACACAAAAAACTGGTACGTGTTCGTAAGAGACACAAGTGAATTGTCAAAATAATACCGTCCAATGACAGACAACACAATTCTTAAGCATTACAGATTTCAGCTCTGTCACAAAGTTTCTCACCATTGAGAATGGTACAAATTTCAGGTCAACAAATGTCAAAACAATAATATATTACGCACAATAACAATTACCACACGTACATAAAGTAAACAATGTCACCACTTTGTTACTTACGGAAACACATAAATGGGTCAATGTGTTCTATCAGACTCTCCAACATGTTACTGGTAGTAATACGTAGTTTGTAAGTATACTCTGGTTGTATCAACGACTATTTAAATATCCTTCCTTCTTCCTTAGTCATCAAGAATAAAGTGCTTTGTACGCATTTGGATCTTTACCTTTTATTGTGTTCAGCTTACGCCGCAATGTCCTGAAGAAACTTTTCCTTTGTGCTCCCTCCTTTCGTCTAGGTGTTCCAGGGGTGCCTGCACCTTCCATGGAGAGCTTTGACATGTTAGAGGGGCCTGCATGTTCTGGATCCAGGGTCCTCACACCCCTGGAAATTGGATGGGGTTGTGCATACTCTTCGTCCCCCTCGTCTTGTGCACCATCTTTGCTGTAACTCGATATGCGGAGATTCTTCAGACTGATTTTCTTCATCATCTTAAATTCCAACAGTTTGCAAACATTGTTGTTTTCTGGTGATATGCGGACAACTTTGATATGAACTGCTATCACTTCCAAAAATTTTCTAAAATGGAGTCTACGCATGCGCTTTGCCTTGACTTCCGGGTTGTCGGCTCGCACTTGTTGAATATTCCCGTCGCTGATTCGCCAAAAATCAACGTTTCCAGTCGTCTTGCAAGATGTCGGATGAAGAAGATGACGATTTTGTCACTTTTGGCAGTGCTCTTCCTGAATATGAGGATGGTAAGATGTTCTTTACAAACTTCAGTAGTTATAGAGCAGTGATGATTTCATCTCTGGTGGATCTAAAGCATGACAACACAGATGAAATCCTGAAAAAGTTTTTGCGACCTGGCGATAATACAGTATTTTACGTTTCGTGGATAGCAGTGCGACAGATCTGCAATGTTGATTTTCTAAATTGTAGACGAAGTACCAACCAAAGCGACCCCATACAGAGAGCAAGCAGTGAAAGATGCCAAAGGTAGATACCAGAGGTTCCATGGTGCCTTCACAGGAGGGTTCTCAGCAGGCTACTTCAACAGTGTCGGGACTAAAGAAGGTTTGTCATGATCTATCAAATACCCATTAAAAACAAAAACAAATATTAACGTTGTCCATTATTTTTTGGCGTATAGAATTTCATTCATGCAAATCCAAGAGCAGCAAACCTGTAGGTCTGTCCACATTATCTGTTGTAGGATGGACTCCGTCAACGTTTGTATCGTCCAAACATCAGAAGGGAGAAAGACCGACGTTCAACCCCGAAGATTTTATGGATGAAGAAGTGAGTGGATATCAGTTTGTACAACGTGCAATTCACAGAATTATTTGATAATTGAGAACAGTCGAATGCGAGGGAGCGTTCACACCAATATCGGTGTGTTCACTGGACGAACTTCAGAACAATCAAATTTCATGCCGACCTATAATATCTTGTGTAGGATTTGAGTGGTTGTCATTTTATACAAAGCGTAGAACGTTTGAATTGAATTGTGAATTATGCTTTGTAGGATTTGGGTGAACATGGAATTGCACCGAAGAAGATTCAAGCGACAAGTCCGTTCGAAGAAGCGAGAAAGCGGAGGGCAGCAGCTGTCGCATCAGTCGGCGACACCGGTATCATCGCTGGCAGTGTACTGGAAGATCTCATAGTGCCTGCAAGGTGTGTTTCAAACGTTTAACTTGTTGTAGGCTTCTGGTTACTACAGCACCTAGCCAACATGGTAAATCACAGCTGGTTATTAAGGATATCTTATATTGTACATCTCCACTTGCTTTTTGTTCCTGCAGAATTCCGATGGGTGTGAAATTGCTTCGGAAGATGGGTTGGAAGGAAGGCCAGGGTATCGGTGCCAGGGTCAAGAAAAAGATTGCAGGTCAATAAACTGAAATCAGACGTAAAATCATTTCCAATTTATATCCATTTTCAGTTGCACGGAAAGTTTAAACTTTGCAGTTAATACTGTATGTTATTTTGTTCAATAGGAAAGAAGATTTATGGATGTCAGTTGCCGCCCGGTGTTGGAGATGGTAATGATTCTGAGGTTTGTTCTCAACTTTCTTCTGCCACAAGATAATTGGAAACAAACCACAATACCAATCCAAATGTGATAATTCTCTGTAATTTTTTGGACATGTACATGAAAAAACGTCATTACAACAGCCACATTCGACTCAGTGTGTATTTATTATTTAACATCATGTACAAAAAGTTGTCTCCGTAAAGCGAGGTCACCATCGGAAAGAATAGTGCTAATAATGACAATGAGACATGCTACGAAGGAAGTGACCATCGACTGGAGTGATTGCGAGAAGTTTTTTCTGTGGTCATTTACTTTCTTATTAATGTATACAGGAATCGGAAGATGAGTACGCCGCCGGATTGACCTTTGCGCCAAAGGACGTGACGCCGATTGATTTCAAGGGGAAGGACAACTTACACGGTCTGGACTACAGCGGCATCAACCCGCGGTCAGCGCTCGGCTCCAGCACCGGACACTTCTCACTGTTTGACGAACCAACCCGAACGAGAACCGGCAAAAAGGGTATCCGGGGACATGTGAGTTTTGGCCGTTTTAGGATCTGTTCACACGAAACGTTTGCGTTTTCGTCAATCCTCAAGTTTAATATTGTACCCATGGTGACGTAATGCAAACGCAGAGAATGAGTTGCATTACCATTAACATAATGTTAAAGGTTAACGCAAACATTGACGTTGATGTAAATAATTGTATTTACAAAGTTTGTAATGAAAACCGATATATTCTTGATACTACTTTTACTTGAACTACTTGTAATACTTTATTTCCCCTGTCACTAAGTGTATTGCGCCAAACTAATTTATTCAGCCCATCTGTATGTGATATTGCAAGTATTCAGTGTGAATAACCCTTAAGACTAGCGCTGTTCAATATCAGCGTATTTATTTAAATAGGCTTTTGGTATCGGAGCTCTTGAGGAAGAGGAGGCTGATGACGACGTTTACACACGAGACGATATGTCCAAGTACGACTTTGTGATGGGTGGATCTGAGCGAGATCAGCTGCATGGCTGGACAGCTCCACAGCACAGAGGTAAAATAGAACCTGCTTTGTAAGATCACTTTAAATTTCTCGGCAAAAGGGTGTAAATAACAAGTATTCTACTAGTTTACCGACCGCGTACGTAGTACGGAGGGAGGTTATGTTTTCACAGGTGTCTGTCTGTT
>JBCAUG010636680.1:0-14014 GCA_038406175.1 Haplosyllis leylae | reverse complement strand
TGTAGTATTTCAGGTCACAGGTCATCCACAGAGTTCAATCAGTGCAAGTTTTGGAGCTTATAGGGCCAACTATGGGGCGAATTGTGATTGGCCAGGATGTGTCACGTGGCCAGTGGCACATGACACATCCCAGCCAATCACAATTCGCCCCATAGTGGCCCTATACTCTCTGATGGAGATGAAGTTGCTCAGAATGGCCTAAAACACATTTCTGTTCCTTGAAATCCGATGAAATTTTGAAAATTACTTTGATAGATATTTCACTTTGATGGATGTCTGTTTCTTCGGGAATACATAACATGAATAGTTACTTACATGGATTTAGGCGTGATCATCTGTACACCATGGTTGTTTTATAAACTTCATAAATCAATACAAAAATTCCTTTTCTTTTCAGGAACTTGCATTACGAGCTCAGTTGGTCAAGAATTTATCTTAATGTTCATGGAGAACAACATTCCTGACAGAGATGTGGAATTGTTCATCACTACAAGTGATTCAAGTGGGGCCTTTGTGACCATAACATCTCCCGGCTGGACAAACCCGTCTGTGGACGAAAGGATTAGCGTCTCGTTCCAACAATTGAGTAGAGTCGTTATTAATAAGAATCTTATCGCTGTTGGAAATGAACTTTCTACAAAGGGTATAAAAGTGACATCATCGGTAGGGATATCTGTGACAGCTTTTCACAGACAAGGTAGCAGTTGCGATGGATTTACCGTTTTCCCTGTCAACGCCCTTGGTAATGCCTACATGGCAGTCACAGCGCCATTTAATGCTCAGATCGGTATCGTTTCGCCAGGAAATAATATTGTTGTGGAAGTAACATTTCCGAATGTCGCATCACTATCAATTTATATTGAAGGAACTCAATATGGACCAGGCTCCATATTTAGAACCATCTTGAATTCATATGAAACTCTCCAGATTCAAGATACCTCTGGAGTGGACCTGACAGGCACTCTTGTTAGATCCAGCCAACCTATTGCTCTATTTAGTGGAAACTCTTACACTTATATTGGCAGCTCTTCTTTCATGGATCATATTGTGGAACAACTTCCGCCAGTGTCAACCTGGGGATCCGACTTCATTGTCGTTCCGACTTCAAATACGGACACAGGAGGTAACATTAAGATTGTAGCCGCCGAAGCCAACACCAACATTCAGATATTTATAACCCCGATTATTCAACGGTTCCTGTATAATTCCGGAGATAATTTTGAATTTCAATTTGAAAGAAACGAATATGTCAGGATAACATCAAGTAAACCTATTCTTGTTGTGCAGCTCTCCAGAAGTGGAGGAAGTGCTCCTAGTGAGCCTGCGATGACAGTGATTCCTCCCAGGAACCAATATCTGTCATCATATTCTTTAACCGTGCCGCCTATTGGGACTGGTCTGTTTCAAAACTATTTATTTCTAATAGCCACATTGAATCAAATTCCAAGCCTTTTTGTCGATGGTCGCCCAGTGGGATCTGAAGAGTGGGTTCCAGTTGCTAGTACAACCGACGGGACAACAGTGAGACGGTTGACGGTTACTTCCGGTTCACACAGTATTAGAAACGTCAACAAAGGTCTTGTCGGAGCTTACCAGTATGGCTTTGTGGACACAGGATGCTCCTATTTATATTCAACAGGACAGTGTCTTGATACAATTAATTCAGTGGTAGGTTCCCATTTCAATATGTATGGGTCTACTCACACTGAGCGTCAGCGTTGACGTTCGCGTTGATGCTTGGACGAAGGAATACATTGATTTCAATTGCAACATTCACACCAAGCATCAGCATCAACACTAGTATCAACAACACAGACTTCCATTATCATTCCAAGGCATACTAACCACGGTTCCCGTCCTTATTCCTCCTGCTGAGGTGGGGGTGTTCTCTATCCCATGATGTACTGCGTCAGGGGAGGTCCTTCTTAATAATCAGCTTTACATGGCTGGTCCTTCCTGGGGGTCTCCTTTCTACCTGATCCTTTCCACCAGGAGAAGGTGGCCTCCTCCCTGCCTGTCCCAGTAAATCATGGGATAGGGACTCCTTGTGAACAGACATAAAGACAAAAAAGATCTCTAAAACTTTGCCTTCCCTCGTAGCACATACGTGGTCGGTAAAAATTAAATGGGCTGTGAACTTACCAAAAAGCGTCAACGCTGAGAAAATACCTCGATTCCGTGTTCAAATTTTCTGGTCCTACTTTTGTTTTTGAATTGTTTTTGAATTTTGTTTGTAGATATTTCCTGGTGTTCTGGACCCAACACAGTTGCCTGCAAGCACAGCCTTTCCCCAGCCAACAGAAAGACCATTGCCAAACATCGGTATCTTACATGCTTTTGTGTAAAATGAAAATGTCTATGAAGTACTACTTTTTTCCTGTCAATATCAAACGACTACATATCAAAAATCACCAAAATTAAAATTGTGTATCGAGTGGTATTCAATGACACCAGGAGAATCAGCCCAAAGGAAATAGAATAGATCTATCTATACAGCACAAACGTTTCTGCAAAGAGCGTGGGGGTTACTGTTGGAATATCCGGGCCTTGATATTGGGAAGAGGAAACCAACAAATTTAGCTAAATAGACCTGTGGTCAATTATCAATATTTTCGTGTAATCTCTTGTAGGTTCTTCAGTTTGTTCCACAGACAACGAAGGAAGAGAATTTTATGTTATGTTCATTCAGAACTTAGGAAATCCAGTAATTTTAGAAATTTACGCCATGACGTCTGGAAGTTCCGCAACAGTCACATTTCGAGCTCCGTGGATTCAAGAGTCAGCCAAGTACACCATTGATGCCAACAAGGTTGCCTTGTACCGACCTCCCAGTTTCTTGTCAGGCACTGGGTCACAATTTGGCTTCTCTGGCATCTCTGTATCTTCAACATCCGATGTGTCTGTGTTTGGCATCAGCAGTTCTGCGAACACTTGTGGAGGCTTTACGGTCATACCAGTCGACAATCTGGGTACAGATTACTACGCCGTCACATACCAGCCGGGCACAGTCTCGGGAAACAAGTATCCTCAGATTGGGATCGTGGCTACTGAGGCAGAAACAAATGTTCAAATTATACTGCCATCAACAGGAAATATACTTGTCACATACAACGGCATGACGTATGGCAGCGGGCAAACTATCACAACAAGAATTAACCAGTTCGAAACAATCCAAATTCAAGAGCAGAACTTCAATGATTTGACGGGAACACATGTTATTGCCAACAAGAAAGTTGCGGTGTTTAGTGGCAATGTGCTCACAGACATAACTCTATTCGAATCAATAACGCCAGACGATCACATAGTAGCCGAAGTGCCTCCCATAACTTCATACGGCACATCATTTGGTATTGTTCCGATTCCAAACCGATCCAGCAATGGTGTGATCAAAGTGGTGGCTCGAGAGCCAAATACAAGAGTAACAATAACTGGTGCAACAGTATTTGACTTATTGAACGCTGGAGATTTCGATATGCGACCTTTATCGTCTGCCCAACCCGTTTACATTTCCTCTACCAAGCCTATCCTTGTTGCGCAGTTTGTTGAAAGTGGGGAATCGAGTGATTACAGTGCTCCATCTGTAGTGATTGTTCCTCCAGTAGAACAATACAGAAATTACTACGTTTTTGGGGTGGCAAATGATCTTTCGTTTGAAAACTATTTATTACTCGTTGTCGACTACAGACAAATTGTTGGAGTTGAGGTAGATGGTGCTCTTGTACCATCTACTGGATGGACAAACATTCCTGATTCTTATCTTGCAGTTAAATCCATCCGGTTGCAAAGTGGGGGGATTCGTCACTTCGTTCGACAAGCCAACATGGACGCCAGATTTGGAGCTTACATCTATGGTACCTCTGCGGGGCGCTGTAGTTACGCCTATTCTGCTGGTTCTTGTGGAGACGATATATACCGGGTAATTTAACAAACACAAAATATCGACTGAAAAGTAAGGGTAGAAACTGATTCAATATACATAGCTAGTGCACATAATCGTTTCATTATGCATGCGTATTTTTACCTTATAGATTACACCTACTCCATCTCCTACCCCACCACCACCAACATCACCCTCTCCCGACCTGTGTAAGTAATTACATTTTTGGAGAGTTTGCCTTTTTTACCCTTGAACTAATTCCATCTTCGGGATGTAATTAGTAAATTTAATGCCGTTTTTCGTCCTCAAAGTGATAAATGTTTAATCATTCTTCACATTCAGCATGTTCGGTCGACAATTACGGGCGCCAATTTGCGGTTGTGTTCTTGGAAACGCTTTCAACTGTCGTGGGTCTGAATCTTTTCGCTGTTGCTCCTGGGAACACACCTGTCCAAGTGACCGTTTCTGCACCATCGTGGCCAGGAAATTGGGCTGGCCAACAGACTGTAATTCAACCAGGACAGTCAACCCGAATCATAATTCCAAATACACTTACGAATGAGGGAACTCAGCTTTCAAGAAAGGGAATACTCATCGAGGCTACATCAGATATTGCCCTGTTCAGCTTCAGTGTGGAAGATACTAGCTGTGGAGGGGCTCTGATTATCCCGATTGACGCTCTGGGTTCTGAGTACTATGCCATGTCATGGTTTCCAAGTATCCAGCTACCTAAACGATACAGTCAACTGGGAGTGGTTTGCCCATATCCCAATACTATGGTAACCATACATCTTTCCAAAGTTGGCGGAGTTAGTGTAACTTATAACAACCAGGTCTATGATTCAAACAACCCGATAGTCATTCAGCTTTCCTACATGGACGTGTTTACTATTTCGGCTACAAATAATTTAGATCTTACTGGAACAAGGATAAGTTCAACGCAACCTGTGGCGGTATTCAGTGGAAACACATATGTCAGCGTGAGCTATTTAGCCAATCAAGATATGACTATCAGTCAACTTCCTCCTGCCTCAACATGGGGTATGGACTATGCGTTGGTGCCGTTTCCTGGACGATCAGTTGGTGACAAAGTGAAACTTATCGTTCGAGATCCACAGACTATAGTAAATTCTACCATCAAAAATGCCATTCTCTACTTTGACGAAGGAGGTACATTTACGGAAATAGAATTACCATCTGACCAGCCTCTAAGGCTCACGTCCAACAAACCAATTTACGTTGCACAGTTTGCAAAAAGTAATTTGGGTGGGGATCAAGGTGAACCTGTTATGCTGACAATGCCAACTGTAACCCAATTCAGGAATGAGTACACGTTTGCTGTTCCTACTGCTGGAGAATACAATATATTCCTCACTCTTCTCATACAACAACGATTTGTTAATGGTTTGAGACTGGACGGGAACCCGGTGTCCATCAACGGCTGGGGAACCATTCCTGGTTACCCGGAACCAACCGTTTACAAGACAATCCAGATATCACCAGGTCATCACAGCCTCAACAATGTATTTCCGACGGCAGTTTTCGGTGCCACTGTGTACGCTCAGGGTGGAAGAAACTGTGGATTTGCATACCCTGTCGGTTCGTGTTACATCAGCCTGGCTATTGTGAGTGTGAAGTGGTTCCTTACGATATCACAAAATTTATCAAACTGCAACTGTTTACCTGATACGTAGTTGTGACTTAAGATTAAAATCGTTCCGATGCTGCAGGAACTTTGTTAAACGTAAATTTGGTCTTCTTTCAGCCTTCGCCCGTTCCTTCAAGTACTGTGCCCACTATGATACCATCCACTGTACCGCCACAGACAACTATTGGTGTCCCACCTGCAACAGGTAAATTCCTATTAATGAACATACAAATCTGGAACATTTTAAGGTCTCACTGGAGATTACGTTGAAATTTCAACTCTTTTATCTGGTTGTAATCTAGTTCACCATGCAAAATTTGTTTGAGACAACACTTCTGAATTTCACATTGATCAAATAATTTATCATCACAACAAGAAAATTTGGAAATCTACTGCTGTTACTAGTTTCCAACAAATCGGTCAACTAGCAAAGTCAGCTTAGAATTTTTTATTTTTGTCCAGGAACCAAGTAACACGCATGTGCTTCTTGTTGTAGATGACTGTGAAATCAGCAACATGGGTAGACAATTTGTACTGGTTTTCCTGGAGAGCACAAAAGATAATTTGGCGCTTAACATATTCGCGGCTGCAGTCACTGACTCTCCGATATCAGTCATTGTTTCCACGCCAGCTTCTGCGGCTCGATCTGTTATCATTTCCGAGACGTTATTTGGAAACAATATGAAACAAATTTCAGTACCAAACACATTACAGCTCAGTGGTAGCAGTAGAAGTAATAACGCAATACTCATAACTGCTTCATCAGACATTGTAGTACAAGGCTTCAATCAAGATAGAACTTCGTGTGGAGGATTTCTAATTTATCCAATCAGTGCTCTGGGAACTTCTTATTACACTATGAACTGGTGGCCTCCATCAGTCAGAGCTCAGCTCGGAATTGTTGCAGTACAAGACAACACACTGGTGCGAGTCAAATTAACCAAGCCTAGAATTACCATCAACTTTGAAGGCCGTACCTACTTTTCAGGAACTACTATGATAATTAATATGAACCGTTTTGAAGCCATTCAGTTGCAGGATATTGCAAGGGCAGATCTTAGTGGAACTCTCATTGAAGCTGACAAACCTATTGCTGTATTTAGTGGAAATCTTGATACAAGTGTACCGCAGGAAGGACTGCCTGCCAGAGACCAAATGATAGAACAAATGGTACCAACAGTAACATATGGTACCACATTTTTTGTTGTTCCAATACCCGAGAGTGTTACTGGTAGTGTCCTGGATGTACTTGCTCTTTATGATGAAACAACTGTTCGTGCGTCGAATACTCCCGAATTTACCCTCACAAACGCGGGAGACACAGCACCAATTCAGATCGCGACGTACACGGACATAGTTTCCAACAAACCAGTGTTAGTGGCCCAGTACGTCAACAGTCCCAGAATATCTGAGAATGAAGATGACCAACCAGCAATGTTCTTAGTTCCACCGGTGTCCCAATACAAAAGAGATTACACCTTTCTTGTACCACCTGGAATATTGGTTAATTATCTTATGTTAGCTATTGAAGGGCGTTACCAAAGTGGCCTTATTCTGGATGGTCTTCCCATTTCCACAACGTGGTCACCAATTCCAGATTCCACTTACGTGGGAACTTTTGTTAAAGTACAAAGCGGACCACACAGGGTAGTCCATACACTTGCCGGGGTTCGCTTTGGAGCATATGTTTATGGTACAGCAAATGATATATGTGCGTACGCTTTTCCAGCAGGGACCTGCCTTGAAGTAGTAGATACTGTAAGTTTTCACTCACAGATTCCAAAATTTCTATCTGCGCAAATTCACCACCTGCTGCTCTTCACACATTTTCCATTGACAACTGTAAAAGTATTGATTAATGCTCTCATTATGGACCTAGAAACTGTTTATTCTTACATTCAGTAATCATAAAAAGTTTGATCTACACTAGAATACTGCCATGCATTAATATTTTTGTTATGTATAAAATTTGTTCTATTGTAGCCAACAAGTATTAAACCATCCCCATCAAGTACAACACTTGGGTCAACGTCACCTGTACCAAAATCTACGTCCCCGTCACCGATACCAAGATCCACGTCGCCGTCAATTGTTCCAAGATCCACGTCACCTTCATTTGTTCCAAGATCCACATCACCTTCATTTGTTCTAAGATCCACGTCGCCGTCGTTTGTTCCAAGATCCACGTCACCTTCATTTGTTCCAAGATCCACATCACCTTCATTTGAGCCGAGATCCACGTCACCGTCACTTATGCCAAGAACCACATCACCAGTATTTGAGAGCACATCGCCACCACTTCAATCAACCGCTCCATCTCAAATACCAATATCTTCATCACCTCCGTCAATTATTCCTTCTACAAACCCACCAATCAGAAGCACTCCTGGAGGTACATCATCTACCGTTCAAACATCAACACTTACACCAACCACTCTGAAACTTTCAATATTAACAAGCGTAATAACCACAAAGCAAACTGTACCTACCACCAGGATCTCTACATCCCCAACTATTTCCTCAAAAGTAATATCAACTACAGAACTACTTACAACTCAGCTCACATCAACAAGTTCCTATTCCATTGTAGCTCCTTCCACTACCAAGCTAATAACGCGTTCCACATCCACTGCAGCTCCTGTTACTACACGCTTCACTACTCCTATATCTACCACTAGGCTCCCCACAACATCCAAAACTGCAGCTCCTGTTACAAATCTTTTTACCACCAGGCTCTTCAGAACACCCAGAATTCCTACTACTCGGTTAACAACAGGTTTCACTTCAACTGCAGCTCCTATTTCTACCCTCTTCACTACTCCTGTGTCTACTATGTTATCCACAACACCCAGAATTCCTACTACTCGCCTACCAACTCATTCCACTTCAACTGCAGCTCCTATTACTACTCTCTTTACCGCCAGGCTCTTCACAACACCAAGAATTCCTGCTACTCGGTTAACAACGCGTTCCACTTCCACTGCAGCTCCTGTTACTACACGCTTCACTACTCCCATATCTACCACTAGGCTCCCCACAACACCCAGAACTGCTCCTACTCGGCTAACAACGCGTTACACTTCAGCTGCAGCTCCTATTTCTACCCTCTTCACTACTCCTGTGTCTATGTTATCCACAACACCCAAAATTCCTACTACTCGCCTACCAACGCGCTCCACTTCCACTTCCGCTCCTAACACTACTTTCACCCCTATGTCTACCACTGGACTTTCCTCAACACCCAGTATTTACCCTACCAGGTTGCTATCAACATCCCCTACTTTCACTTTGGCGTCCTCCCCTTTTCCTGTTAGAACAACCAAAACACCAACCACGTCTGTCAAAAGAACGAGGGGGCCATCGTCGACTAAATTGTCAACGACATCCTCTTCAATTATCCCATCTACCGTTATTGTCCTTGCCACTACCAGAATGTCCACTCTGCCTTCCACCACTGGACAGTCCACCACTCAACCTGTTTCGACTAGGCTATCATCAATATCTTCTTTACTAACACGAGTATCTACTTTGCCTTCGTCTATTCCATCGACCTTAGCTTCATCTACTCGCATTTCAACTTTACCTTCATCAACCTTACAATCAACAAAACCTTCTTTTCCAGGATCATCTTCTTTACCGACAACACTACAAAGCAGCACACCTATTCAACGATCGACATCTCCCATTGTTTCGACAACACAGCAAAGTAGTACTCCAATTCAACGATCAACATCTCCCACTGTTTCACAACAAAGCAGCACTCCCATTCAACAATTGACGTCTCCAACTGTTTTCACCACACAACAGAGTAGTACACCCATTCTAAGATCAACATCTTCCATTGTTTCGTCCACGCAACAGAGTAGTACACCCATTCTAAGAACAATATCTCCCCTTGTCTCCACCACACAACAGAGTAGTACACCCATTCTAAGATCAACATCTCCCCATGTCTCCACCACACAACAGAGTAGTACACCCACTCTAAGAACAACATCTCCCCTTGTCTCCACCACACAACAGAGTAGTACACCCATTCTAAGAACAACATCTCCCCTTGTCTCCACTACACAACAGAGTAGTACACCCATTCTAAGATCAACATCCCCCCTTGTTTCGTCCACACAACAGAGTAGTACTCCCATTCAACGATCAACATCTCTTGTTTCCACCACACAACAGAGTAGTACACCCTTCGTTCCGGGATCGACATCTTATCCCGACTTCACCACACTATTCAGCACTACACCACCCACGATTTCCTCCACTCCCTCTTCAACAACACCCTTTTCCACCACTCCTTCATTGCAAACACCAACAGTGAGCGTCCTTACATCACCACCCATATCGTCCACCCCTGGAAGCAGTACTAATCCGACTAGTGTGCCGAGTACTCAACCAATGTCCACAACGCCTTTAACCGTTCCAACCACAGGTATGATTTAATCTTCATCTTCATCTGTCACCACCAGGCCTTTTTCTGCTACCCTCACTGGCTCTTCGGACCCTTCTTCTATCAGCACATCTACTTTCCCAACAGCACTAACAAGGTCATTTGGAGCGTCTAGTATTCAAACATTATTACCTTCAATATCTGGTACTCAAGCCGTAACCATCACTAGAAAATCTACTAACTACCAAAGTACTTTATCAGCCAGTCGTTCTGCGCCTTTTACCACTCGGGCCAGAACTTTATCCACAACATTATCATATATCTTATCTTAAAATCTTGGATTGATGACTAACCCTGGTTCTATCTTTCCATCCTGAAGTTTCTTTTCAGTTTTCAGCTAAGATACGTATCACGATATGACATCATTAATGCCACATTTGTTTTCACGCTATCCTGTAGGATCCACAAAAAGAACATATCCAGGAAAAGTACCATTGTTACATCAGGAACTAATGTTGGTTTCATCTTTTAATCCTCAAGTTCCCTTTATGTTTTCAGCTGAGATACGTATCACGATATTGATCACGGCATTGATGCCACATTTGTTTTCATGTTCTCCAGTAATACACACACAAACAACACCTTCAAAAATAACAAGTTCCGGTACAAAGACCTTGCCAATTCCTCTGCTAAACCTAACACCATGGTATCTAACAGCCCGTTACTACCAAAAACAAGTCCGTCAGTGATGCATGGTTCCCGATTCACCATCCCCACATAACAAGTAACATCAACTGTTCCACCAGTTTGCAGTACAGTTGCTACTAGAAGTCCTTTATCACAAAGAACGACCGGCTCTACACTAACATCTGACACTGTGTCATCCACCAGACTCTTACCTTTATCATCTACATTGTCTCCATTTTTTTCCGTCATGTCCTATTGTGTCTGCAACTTCTTTACTGGTATCTAGAACTCTGCTGTCTAGCACATAATCTCCTTCTCTCGTTCCCCCATTTTCCTTTATCAACATCTTCAAGCCGGCCGTCGCTTACCATGTTTCATATTCCACTTCAAACATACTCCTATCTGGATCGTCATTAATTACTAGGACTCTCAACTAGGACGACGTAGCCGACACCTGCCTCATCGGTTACTGCAGATGCCTTGGAACGCTATTTCAATCCTCCATTTGCAATGCAATTACTAATAACTGCATAAACTATGTTTGATACAATTCCTCCAAGAGGTATTACACCCGAACCATCTACCAATCTACCACCTATTCACAATACTCACAGTTTATCCCAGTCCTGTAACATTGCAACCAATTCTGTTGCGACATCTTGTTACTTTGGATTTAGGTCCCTTTGGAGAACCTTATGTTCTCTGCACATGTGTGGACTACCATGGTTGCAGGAGACTGTACTGCATGTACTTGTACCAGAAAGTTGCCGTTCCTGTAACATTGCAACCAATTCTGTTGCGACATCTTGTTAGTTCGATCCTTGCACTTTATCCTTGCTTAATATAAATAAGTCAGATCAATCTATTAATAACAAATCGAATCGAATAAGGTACATTGTATTTAACTATTTCGACCAGATGTGATTTTGTAACCATATCAACACCATTGTAGCGTTCCGGTGCAGAAGTGGATTAACCTTTTCTGATCCTGATGAATGTACACGATTTTATTTGTGTATCGGTGATGAGGAAGTGGTACTGGCTACCTGTCCCAATGGTTACCATTACAGCAAACGGTTTGCAACATGTCTCCCTCCCGAAGACGCCGAATGTGAAGACGGTTCGTACATTTGTTCCGTTCAAAATGAAATATATATCAGCACCCGGACTCAATTTATAAGTTTCTTCACTTTAGAGACATCTGGGCTATTGTCTTTAATACGAGCCATACTTACGTCCATGTGGTATATAAATCAGTCTGCCGTAAAGAAAGGAAATGATTTTTTCTGCATCTGACCAATTTCATTGCTATTTTTTAATTTCATCAGCGTTTTTATTTCAGTGCCGTTTACAACTAACCTGGATCGAGAATTCGTTTTGACATTTCCTCAGAATCCTGCTGATAAGAACATCGAACTATTAATACAGACACCAGTCTCGGACCAACAAGTAGTGGTAAATATTCAGACACCAAGAGGTGTCGAACCTGTGGTGAACATCCGAGAATTTGTCACTTCTACTAATCCCAAATCCGTTATATTGCCCAGTTCGCTGAGGCCAACAGGCGGTTCAGGCATTGACGACAAAACCGTTGTTGTTACATCATCGGCTGTTATAACACTGACCGTACTAGCGGAGGGTTCTTGTTCGGCATTTTTGAGTCTTCCTGCTGGGAGTGCGGGAACTGAATATTACGGAACAACATGGTGGGGTGAAGATGTCGGTTCAGAAGGACGTAGTCACATTCTTGTGACGGCAGTGAAAAATCCAACAAATGTTTCCATTACATTACCATACAATATCGATGTGTCCGTCAATTATAACGGTCGATTGTACAGTGGCGGGCATACCATCACAGAATACTTAAATAAGCACCAGTCCTTTAAACTAGAGGGAACTTTTGATCTTACAGGATCCTACATAAAAGCTGAGGAACCTATTGTTGTCTTTAGCGGAAATAGAAAGGTTAAAATTGGCCAACATAGTCTTCCCGACAACACAATGGAACAGCTGCCGCCGACTTCAACGTGGGGCAACAATTTTGTAATTTTACCTGTACCCAACGACAAAACTGGTTCCTTTGTGAAAATTGTGAGTAAATTTGCAAATACAACCGTAGCTATTGGTGGTTATGGATACTCAATACTTGATGAACCTGGTGATTTCTCAACAATAGAACTTCTTCCCGACACGTACACGATGATAGAATCTAACAATCCCATCCAAGTTGTCTACTTCACAAAAGGCGATCACAAGAGGCCAGCAATGACAGCTCCATCGGCTTTACTCGTTCCACCAATTCAGCAGTACCTCAGTGCCTACTCGTTCAAAACAATTACTGACAAAAACAAGAGCTATCAAAGCTCATTGCTAATTGCTGTTAAGGAAAATGATCTTCCTGGGGTGGTGCTCAACAGTAAGCCACTTCACAAATTCAACGTCAATTGGAGACGAATTGCGGGATCTGACTACATCGGAGGTCATGTGAAACTGAATTCAGGATACAACACGTTGTATCACAGAAACCCAGAAATTGAAATGATGGCTTATGTTTACGGCTTTGCTATTGATGATTGTGCTTATTCCTTCCCTGCGGGAATGAATTTAAAAGATATTCAAAAGGTAAGAATTGATCGTATTAGCGGAATTTCCTATTTACATAAATAACTGCGCGCAGTCACTCATCGAAGTTACTCCGAATTCAACACGCATAGATAATGTTATTCTGCTGTAGCATTAGCTCTTCTTCTGATAACAAGAAGACCCTTCATTCATGAAGAGTTTTAATTTTCGTCCTTCATAACCTCTTTTTTCCAGGTATCTACTTACACAAAAAATCGGAGCAAGAACATAACTTTGGACAGAAATTATGAAGAAATTACCTGGCCATCAAGAGACGCAATTTATGCTTACAATAATTTATTTCCCAATTATTTTCAAACGATGCAAAATAATACATTAATCAACCAGTGCGATTGTTCCCATGTTAAGAACAACCAGTTGTGCTCTGTTGTTGATATGCCTCAAACTTAGAACTAGCAAAATCTAACTACCTGAGAATCTGTAACGAAAAAACGCCATTTGTATTTATAGTATACTTCAGTAGTTGTTAATAAATTTCACTGTATTTATTACACACTTTGTGGTAAATTCTCAACTAAGTAAATGTTTGTAAAACTTGGGAAATGAACTTTTTCCCCAAAACAAGTTCCAATACAGTTTCTAGCGAACAAAATCAACAGATCAAAACAAATCTGGTGGTGCATATCGTACCGACGAGTTCGAGTATGAGTTTCCTGTTTGAGATTCAGTTTGGCCAAAAAAAAAATATAGTTTGTTGGCAAACTAACTATATTTCGCTTGTCTGTTTACTTGGCCCACAAAGCAAGTACCTCAGGCAAATCTCAGA
>JBCAUG010636569.1:0-14015 GCA_038406175.1 Haplosyllis leylae | reverse complement strand
GTTTTATTTAAGTCGATTGCATGTACACTTTGTTCGCTTTAATGGCTCAAATCACACTGACAGTGGCCGAGACCGAGACAGGAACCGATGACAATGGGTTCTATGGTAATGTTCAGAACACCACACACTGCACCGAGACAGATACCAACACAGATTCCCATTATGTTCTGTATACTTCTTATCGGTCTTGGTCTCGGCCACTATCAGTGTGATTGAGCCATAAGACGATCGTATTTGCGATGGGTACTATTATTAATTCAAATCGATTCCTTCTCCACGATTAGATATCCAATTTCATGGATATTTCACTTTCTATCAGAAAGTCTTAGGTTGTGATTTTGAAACATGCAAATGCAAAATTAGTTTTATCAGTCTGAAAAAATTCCTAAACTAACGGTTGAACCATGTAGCTATCCATTAGGATTTTTCATTATGTTCTTCATCACTTAACGTTGGCGGGTGTTCCAAAACTTTGTCAATCAAACCAAATTTCATTGCTTCTTCGGGCGTCATGAATCTGTCTCGTTCCATGTTTGCCTCTGCAAACAAAGAAAATGTTTTCAGGCTAGACGCATGGGTTACGATCAAACGAATTGAAACGTCTACCAAGCTAGAATAAAAAAGGGTCGAGGCATTTCCACATTCGCCCTCGCTTGACTGGCGGACATTAGCAGATTAGACGAAACTAATATTAGTGTAAGGTATTTTACCTATTACATCTAAAGATTGTTTTGTGTGTTTACAGTAAAGATTGTTCAATTGTTTCTTCATCTTCAGTATTTCTTCTGCCTGTATCTGAATATCTGTTGCTTGGCCCTGTTACAGTTAAAAAAAAACAGTAAAATTATCTGGGACATTTGTAAAGGTATTTTTTCGTAGTTCGACATTAGAGCGCCCTCACTAGAAGCTGAAAGTGGAGATTTTCAAAGAATTGCCACCAGGAAAAGTTATTTTGTTGAGTTTACTTACTGTCGCCTGTCCGGAAGGCTGATGTATCATTATTCTGGAATTCGGTAGAGAATGTCTCATTCCTGGCTCCCCAGCACACAAGAGGAGCGAGCCCATACTGCAAGCCTGACCTACACACCATGTGGCTATCGGCGGTAAAATATACTGCATTGTATCGTAGATTCCCAGACCTGCAGTTACTGAGCCCCCTGAAAATACATGCAGATTTGGCTAATAGCAACATAAGATTCCAGGCTTTAGGAAAGAACCATCAGTTTTGACTAGCGCAGAGAGTCGCGTGCATACCTGGGCTGTTTATGTACATGTGAACAGGTTTCTTATTACTTTCTGATTGAAGAAATAATAACTGTGCAATGACAACGCTGGAAATTTCGTCAGTAACCTGAAAGAAAAGTAAGCTGTAAATGACATAGAGATCCAAATCACTTCCTCTCAAAAGAAATCAACTGAGTTATTTGGTTGAAAGGTTATTCTTTCAGCTTCTTTGCGCCACCCCATTAGATTCTGAGCCCCTTGTCACATGTGCAATGGACCTCAGATCAGAGGCAAAGTAACATGTTTCAACAGTTACTTGATTTAAAAAGACAGCCTCCCATTAACATTACACGGCAATACTGATTACGGCCCCCTGATTTAGCTGGGAGTGGGGGTCATCCTTCCTCCCTGGTCCTTCCACTAGTCATTCTTGCCTGGTCTTTCCAGGGGCAGAGATAGGTCGTCCTTTCTCACCGGTCCTTCCACTAGCCCTTCCTACCTGGTCCTTCAGGGGGAGGGGAGGGGGTCACTTGCCTTACCTGGCCGGGAGGGAGGTGTCACCTATCTACCTGGCTGGTGGGGGGAATCAGGGGCTCATGGACTGACCCTCCCCGCTCCTCCTTCCTCCCGGACAAACACCTGTGAAAACATCACCTTCCCTCGTCCTACCACGTAGAGGTCGATAATTAATGTCTTTGGCTAAAGAAACGTCCCCAGTTTTTCAAAAATAAATTCTAACAACGTCAGTAATGTTCTGTTAACGTGAAGATTTTAACTCACGGGTCCCATCAGACACACAATCCTCTCCTTCAGCAGTCTTGAATAAATATCATATGCCCGCTCTCCTCGACCTGTCTGTTCAATGACTATTGGTACTAGGGGCATAAAGTTTGTGGCAGACGTGTGGTATTTGTGCGCCGTCTTCCTGCAGACCAACCGCGAGGTTTGTGTAAGCCCCTACAAATCAATGAAAACTTTTCAGATGACAAAAAATGCTTATTGGCTCAACTTTTTTGACCAGCGTCAATTGCATCAGAGGGGATGTCATCTCCTTCGTGATTTTTACTGACTCGCCCTATAGGCTATTGTCCATTCAACCATCTTCAATGAAAGCATATGAGCGATAATAAGTAAACACAAAAGAAACCAAACGTAATATGGCATAGTAAGGTGCAGCTGTAGTGAAAACTACCTTACAAAGTGACCGTATCATTTTTCTCCAATTTCTATTTGATTATTGAAAAAATTAATCCCTTGAACAAGTGGAAGCAAAGTTTTTAATTTTGTAAGTGTCTGAGAAATTTTATCCCATGTGAGCAATAACCTGGTACCCGTGTCTAGCTCTTTGGTAACGTAAACAAAAACAAACTACCTGTCAAATAAAATAAAAACAGTGACAGTCAATTTTTCAAATTTACAATGACAGAAATAAGTGAAAAGTTGCAACTGAAACCTTTAAGGTATGAATGGTTATTGTTAAAAAGTGATTTTGGCTGTAGGTCCAAATTAAATTAATGCTTAGCAATTAAATAGATATACGTGTGCCCAAAACTGGTTTTCCTTTGGTATGTCAGAGGTGTCAGACAGCAATGAATCTAGATGTATGTTTCCACTGACAGGTTTACAAAGACAAAAGGGTCTGAACCGTCCACGATTACATCTCAGAAGTTGACAAGACTAAAAGTAAATAGGATTGCGATAATTCAATCCCTGAAAGTAGAACATGTCCTTAACTATCTGGTTGAATCTGGTGTTTTCACTGAAGACGAAAAGAAAGAAATCCAATCATCTGGTACCACTCAGGCAAAAGCTAGAAAATTGTTAGATTTACTTCCACAAAGAGGAAGTAGTATTGACTGGTATGGTCACTTCAGGTATGCCAATCACATGATAAAATGAAATTTATTCACCATTTTTGGTCGTGCATAAACGTTTTCAATGTCCAAATCAATCTCGGTCTTTTATTTTAGGTTTGCGCTGAAAAATCCCGAGGTAAGGAGCAGTGAAGTGAAGAAAAAATACCAGATTCTGATAGAATTTCTGGATAACACTATCATACAAGCCCCGCCAAAACCAGAACACCTAAATGAGACGAAGCCGAAACCACCGAGGCTACCTTATTATGATAGATTACCCAGTATAGAATATTCAGGATCGGAAGGATTTTCCCCCGTCAAAACGCACCCAGCTTCAAGAGTCACATTCAACTTGACATCTTTATCACCAGACAGCACTACCGATACCACTGGCAACAACGATACCCAGAGCGAAAATTACACTATTAAAAGCCCAGAAATGAGTGAAATGACACCGGGTCCAGTAAGAAATGTTTCTTCCTTTTCAGTGTGGAGCCCCCAAAATCAGATAAAAAACTTTTCTTCCCTTATTGAAATACCCACAGAACATTTTCAAGAACTGGATGAATCTCCAAATGCAGAGGACCAGGCTCTTTTGGAGAAAGAGTTGGAAGTTTTGGAAGTGATGAAAAGGCTGGAGATCGTCTATGCTCTGGATTTACGTGATGAATTAAACGGTGAGATTGTATTGACTGAGGCCGTTGAATCATTACTGGCGGATGAAAGTATCTACCATCTGTACTTCAAGTATTTCAACTATTTCAAACAACAGTATAGAATGCACATAATGAAGGATATCAGTATATCATATTGCAAATTCATGTCACAACATCAAAGTGAAATGGCTTGGCCATTGGTGAGGATCGGATTTCATCTCGCAGAATTTCTGATCGCATACGGGCAATATTCCGAAGTGGATGCTGTTCTTATGGTGCTAATTAGCCATCTAGCCCAAAATCCGGAATTGGACACCTGGATGTGCATCTACGATTGTCTGGTCAAAATAATCCAGATAAATAACACTAATGTAAACTTTCAAAGAGCTGACTGGGCTAATACTGCAATTGAAGAAATGGCTCACAAGATTAAACTTATGTCCTTTGGACAAGATATCTTGGATGAAAGTGGACATTGGATTGAAATGAGCAGATTGATGCAAGAAAGAGGAAGTATCAAACCAGCATTTTCCTTGGCCCAGAAAGCGATGAGGGTAAGAAACACCTTTCTTAAAATGTGAAGGATCGAAAGATAAAAAAAAACAAATTTCACAAAAATTTGTTTACGCCTGGAAACTGGATTGGTGACCCGAATGCATGGTCAGAGTGACCGTCCAATTTCTATTTTAATGTTTTTTTACAGGAAGTGGATCCCAGTAACAAAACAGGCATTATAGATGCATTGTGTAATGCTTGTCGCACTCTGGTTTTGAATCATAGCGCAAAACGTGCACAGCCGGTGGCAATTGAAGCAGTCAGACAATCTAGGTACGCAATGTCCCGAAAATGTGTTCTTTTCCGTTTGTGGGACCCAGTTTCTTGGAAGGCAGTTCCATCAGAAATTTTCAGATTTGTGTTTGTTACTAACCTCATATTTAACTATTAAATTTTTTTTTATGATCTGTAGGTTGCATTTCGGATCACACCATCCTCTGTACATAAAGGCGCTTCTGTGTTTCTGCCATTACTGCAGCGAATTCCACCACATGGACATAGCCATTGAAGTAGCTGAGGTATTATTTCCAGTTTTCTATTTTACATGCCAGAAATTATCCTGTTGCCGTGTGAATAAATTATTGCACGAAGGAGGAAATGATTGAATAATTGTTAATTACAATAGGTGGCATTGCACACCGCCCTGAAGGTCTACAATTCCCAGTCAGTTGTGGTTGCAGAAGCGCACCAGGCTTTGTCCATTGCATTAATGACTACTCAGCGATTTGAAAGCGAAAGATACTACACACATGCGTTAGAGGCATGGAAGTGTGCAATTGATGTGATTGAGGGAGGTCATCCTTCACTTGCTCCATTTAAATTCACTCTTTGTAAGTACTTCAGTCACGTCTAAATAAAGAATTTTCTAATTTGAGTTCCGTCATACATTTCATATGTGTCTACCTTTATTTGTCCGGTTGAAAGAAATACATTTGGTTTTTCAAAACAACTCTATGACTCAATGCCATTTATGTAACGTTTCTATTTGGTAGCAATGGCTTTGTATTGGAGGAGCCTGTACGGTAAATCTGACGAGGCCGACGCCAATATCACATGGGCAGAATCTGAAGCCAGATCAGCATTGTCTCTGTTTGAAGTTTCCTGGGGACAATTCAGTTTAAAAGTAGCACGCTCCTACGTCTTACTGGGACTTATTTATTTCAGGATGAAAAGGTAAGAATAATACATTTTACATACATGTATCAATTATAACGTTCTTATTGTTAGATATTACCCAAAATGTACTTGCCAGAACAAGAATGGTTACATGTATGAGATATCAACATTTATTTGGATATAGCGCCTGATCTCTCATTGCAGCGGCCTTAAAGAGGAAATGTTACTGTATATTTTGAAATAACGTATCTTGTACTGGATTCGCGGATCCTATTATTATGAACATTATACGTCTCAAGGTATGAAGACTCGGAGAAGATGTTAGCAACTGCATTGGCCTTGTACGAGCTGTGTGCACCACATCACAGTAACTTCACTATGTTTGCAAAGTCCGTCCACGCTATAGTTCTGAAGGTTTTGGGTAAAATGCAGAAGACTATAATAGTGGCGAAAGAAGTTATTGAACAGACGGGTTGGTATACTTTATTTTTCCAAATAAAAGGAAAAATGCCTTTGGAGAGATTCATCATTTAAATTTATGCAGCCATGCTACTCATCACAAATAATATCCACTACCGAATATTCTTAACTAGATTGTGGAGGAATACATTTAACATGGGTGAAAACAACCTACGACTTGTTGATTGATGTACTAGAAGCTACTGGCAGTCATAAAGAAGTCGAAATTTACAGAAGCAAGGTACCTTTAAGCTTAATTGAAATTAATTACAGTTTTTGCATGCAGCCAATTAGCGGTGTTGTGATATATTCCATACATGGTGGCAGATGAGCTACAGAGTCTGTACCAAAATGAATTTATAGACCTCCTCAGATTTACAGTATGTAAATTTTTTTTTCTACTTTAGTTTAGTTTTTTTAGTTCATCTACCACCATGTATGCAATATATCATGACAATTTAGTGGAGGGTATCAGAATTCAAGGGGAGGGGGGTTTCTGAAATCAGGCATGTCCGATATCGTATGGCCGAGGGGGGGGGGGCTCCTGAAAACAGCATTTCTGATTTAACCCTTCCCAGGTGGGCGTACTGAGAGGTTGTTTCTGAAAACGTTTCACCGCCCTGTCCCCCAGCCATGTAAATAGGGGACCCCTGTCCTACCCCAACCCCTGATCAGGTAGATAGGTGACACCCGATGCCCCCTCCCCCGATCAGCAAGTCTAGGAGGAATAGGGACGGAGGGCTATAGTCGGTATATAATGTTAGTGCTAGGTCTTCCTTGTTTTTTTTGTCTTTTCAAGTTGATGTCTTGGCTCAAGGAGCATCCGCCAGCCACACAGTCAGTTACTTGGGATGATTTGAATGGAAGAGCTAATTCGTTTGAGGACTTCATGAAACAATACGATATATTACGTGAGAAAACGAAAACGATTAAGAAAGGTATCAAAACCATTCTGGCGAACAAAAAATGAAAGAAATTTCAAAGACTACGTGACATCAATTTCTAATGTTTGTGCGAAAGTGATAAATAGTTGCCCAGCAAAATACAACTGTACATTTATGCAAGAAACTGTAGGTTAAACACAAATGGTTTAATTGGATTAATCGTTTAATTCAGTTAGTTTTCCACATTTAAATTCTGCCAGGAATTTAAAATATTCTGGCAAAACGTTTCGTGGATGTCTTCTGACAGCAATTTTTCAAATATCTTTTACAAACTGTACATACGAGGCTTTACAGAAATGAAGTCTGGCAGATTTTCATATTATGGTTTGTGCGCTCACAATAAACTTTGGAAGTAAAACCACATTATTAACTACTTGTGTGAAAATAAAACTAATGAACTTGATCATATTTTATACTGATTTGTTTATTATTATTTTCTCCAGTTCGCAAAAAGAGTAGAAAACTCGATAAATTGACCAGGAATGTATTTAACTGAACACAATGCTTCATGTAAAATGTTCACATTACATAAGTGGCATTAGGCTTAGCACCCTGGATAATAAAAATTAAAAGGTAATTTGCATCAGTAACACAGTTCAGATTTCCCTGTCAATACCTTGCATACCAATATTTTCCGGACCAATCAAGATCAAAATATTTGTTAAATACAGAAAAAGGTTCGACTCTAGCCTAACACATCCAGGCAGATCCCTCACTGAAGAAAAAAATTATCCAAATTACAAGTGAAAAAAATTGTCCTGATATGGCCTGACTTTGGGCCAACATTTCTTGACAATTCCCTTGGCTGGAATTTTTTCCCTCATGGCAACCTTGAATACAGTAGTGTTAAAAAAATATAATCAATTTAGAATTGGAATAGTTTAATGATATTTATGTCTGATGATTAATACATGAACCTTGCGAAACAGCAATTGAAAATGACGTGGGTTAAGCACTCTATGGTGGGTATATGTATCGGCAAAAAATCCCACTTTTGAAATGACAGCAACAGCAAAGTGGGATGAAGAAGTAACGGTTAAAAAAACATTTGCTTAGAAAAATGTTTGCTTTACAAGAATGTGGGACTAATTGTAATAACCGGGTTTAATGACGTACATTTCATTCTTGTACATTGTGTGCGCGATGTTCAACGAAGATGACTCTGCACTTTAAGTAGGAATTCTGTTTCTTAGATATTCCAAAATGGCTAGAGTACCTTTTGCGAGGATTGCTGGTCTGATTGTACGACATGGATTTCCACCCAGTTGTAGCGATCTACAAAACAAAAAGGAATTAATGGAGTCTGTGAAAATGGCGTGGGTGTCAAGAATGAGCTGACTGTATACCTAGGGACACGGGTATCAAAAATAAATATGTCAAATGATGAAACAGCGACCGAATCCAATTACTGTGTTCTCCGGCAATGATTTGAGTCCTGGACAAAACAGCAATCGGAATACAAAGGTCAAGAAAGGACACCACATCTATTTTGAATGAGACTATCCTTGGATACATCTAATTTCTTTATAAATTATGTCAAGATGGCTGAAGTCCACAAAAAAAAATTGGTGAAATTTGCGCAACACTAACCTCAGCTGGGTACAATTTCCAAGCTCGGGCGGAATCTGCATTAAGTCGTTGTTCTGAAGATCCAAAGTGCCTAATTGCGGAGTCCTAATCAATCCTTCAGGGTCTATTGTATTGATCTGATTATCACTGGCGAGGATTATTTCTAATTTAGGAAGGCCGTACAGAACAATGGGAATTTCCTTTAATCTGGAAATAAAAATATAAATTGCCAATTAGAAAGTTAATTAGATCATGTAATTTGTTCAGGATTTTAAACTGTTCTAAAGACCACTGATTACAATGTTGACGAGTGATGCGAAATGCACACAAATTACCTGTTGTATGAAAGTCTTATTTCTCTAAGGTTTTGACAAGACGACAGTTTTTCAGGTAAACCACTTAACTGGTTGTTTCTGAAAGAAATAAAAAACTGTATTACGGTCGTCAGGAATTCTCAATGGTAAGAGAAACCCCCAACCTTAACTTCAGTTGCATCGGAAGTCTGAACAGGGTATCAGTGACCCGAAAATTGCTTCATAATGGCGAGGCTGAAAGTGGTAGGACAGGTCAAGAAAGTTTGGAAAGTAGGAATTTGACCCTTAAGTGGGGAAAAAACTGAAGAAAGTAGGAAGTAGTACTAAAAAGTAGGAGATATTCCATCCTGCACTGGTCCTAGATAGTGTACAGCTACTGTTGCCGTCAAAATCGACAAGAGATTAAATGAAAGGTAGTACGTAAATTATAGAAAATGGGATTTATTATTTTCCATCGTAGATTATTTGAGCACTTCACCAAAGCTACGTAATTAATTATGAAAAGTAAATTTACCTCAGGTCCAAGTAGACAAGCCTACTGAAACTACCAATGGAGACCGGAAGGGACGATAACTTGTTGAATCCCATATCCAATTCTTCAACAGAGTCGCTGTAACTATTCAACCTAAAATCGAACTCACAAAGTAGTCAAAGCAAGAACTTCAACGGGGACAACGTCTAATTTGATATACGTATATCGAAACTCACTTTTCAGGCCACTGGGTGAGTGTGTTCTTGTTGAAAATTACTTTCTTAATTTCCACATCTTCTGCCAAGGACCATACACTATCTGGTATACTGGCAGCTTTCTTGTCGCTAGAAGAAAGATCGAGTCAGTATTATCTAGAAGCTGGCATTATTTACGCTGCCGTTCGTGCCATCGGTAAAGAATCTCATCAGTAAAGAGTACAATAAAATATATGGTGCTACTGACCAGTAAGATAACACCTTAGTTGACTGTACCGTGTGTTTATCCATCTCACCCGAGCCACCTATTATACCAGACATTGAGCCACCACCACTAGAGGGTGTTGCCGAGGCGCTGGGTGCACCTGGCGCATCCGTAGGTTCTTCAATCCTACTGCGCAAGTACTTCTTCACCTCATTCGTTCCTCTCTAAAATCAATTTTGAAATCCTGTGTCAAGTAATTTGTGAAAATAAATCATAATATAATTCTGCATTCACTTTGAACGTCAGTTGTCAGAAGAAATTTACTGCAATCACCATAATGATATCTCTCCGAATACTTCGTAGCGGGTTCCCATCTAGCACCATGGATTTCAGTTTCGGCAAAGTTCCAAGGACATATGGTAAACTGAAATCAACAACTGTTCGTAATTTAAAAATAAAAAAGGTTCCATTTTGAATAACTTGATCTTTACAGATCTTAGTAATAACAATACATGTTTTTCTATCAGACTGACAATGCTTACGCTGATATATCATTGTTTGTAATGTCCAACCTCTCCAGGGCTTGAAGCACCACAATTTCATCAGGAATTACAGATATCTTATTATCTCTGATGTCTAATATAGATATACCAGGAAGACTTTGCAATTGTTCGGCGTTTATTTCCTTAATATTGTTGTTTCCGACATGTAATTCCTGCAAGTAAAGTTCAAGAAGTCGTTTAACATTGTGAAACGCATCGCTTGAACTTATGTCATTAATAACGTTTTTTTCTGTTGGATTTTGATCAAAAGTTACGTTTTATTAATGTAAATGCGACCTATTCCCAACTAGGCGAGGTTCTTGGATTGTGATCCTGAGTCCAAAACTGGTAAAATTCCACCAAAGTTCCATGTTTTGTCTCAACCTTCACCCGTTTCTAACAAGATTTGCTATGTACAGAGGAGTTCATCTCAGATACAATGGGGTCCCCTAGCTCCATAAATTTTCCGCGAACTCATTGAATCAACCTTAATGAGTGATCCCAAACCCCAAACTGGTAAACCTCCAACCAAAGTCCCATATTTTTTGGGGGTTGGGGTGGGGTGGGGGATAGAGCAGGGGTTCTTGGATTGTGAAATCTCATGTTTCATGTTTTCGGGGGGAGGGGGGGGGGCTTCAAGTTTGTCACGCTTTTCTGACAAGATTTCCTCTGTACAGAAGAGTTCATCTCAGATGCAGTATGGTCTCTCTGGCGGAGCTAGTGGTGACCATAAATATACTGGGAACCTATTGAACCAACCTTCAACGCGGCACAGTTTGTAAGCATTGGTAGATGTGTCAACCTATTGTGTCTAAGGTAAAGTTGTTCCAATTTTGTCATGTGACTTATTTCTTCGGGAACTTGTGTCAGTTCGTTGTGTGTGCAATCTAACATTCGCAAACCTAACGAAAGAAATCCAATCCAATGTAAAAATCTCAGTGACATTTAAGATGCATGAATTAATTCATTAAGAAATTGAAAGAATATAATACGGCTTTACATTTTGTTAGAAAAGTGTTCTTTGACAACTTGACTAAAATATTTTCACGACACGTCCTTTTCAAGGATTACTTACTGTCCATTGCCCCGATCTGACACGGCAATGACCGCAGTTTGTTATTTGACACATTTAGCTTGAAAAGACGCGTCAAAAATCCGACAGTGGCCGGTAAGGATTGTAAACGGTTGTTTGATAAATCCTGTAATTAATTTTTATAAAGATTAAGTAACATTTTGGATTGAGCATTTTCGGGAGCATACTTCCACCATTTGTGGAACACACTGTACTCACAATAATCATACATGCCGTCATTTGTGGAACACACTGTACTCACAATAATCATACATGCCGTCACAATATATAGAAAATAATACGCTTAAAATAATAGTGACAATTAAAAGCAAGTGAAAATAACTAACTAAATCTCTCTCAACAATGTTCAAAACATAATAAAATTCCACTTTTTACATGCTTTTAGATGTTTAATCTGTTAGGATATCACATGCGCATGTGATGGAAATATATATGTAAACCAAATATATATATAAACCAAATGGGGATGAGTTTTTGCAGAGTTAAGTGTCCATTTGGAGAAGACCCGGAGGGCGTATGGGCGTATCAAAGATGGGGGCAACATAATGATACACCCATACTCTCCTTTACAAGGAAAAGATAAAAGTGTACACAAGCTTATTATACCATGGTCGTTTCAAGAAATGAAGAACAGTTTCTGTGTTTATCAGGAAAAAATTTAAATCCAACAGTACTTGCCAGCTCTTCTAGATGATACAGATTTCCTAAGTGATCTCCAACTCCAGTTATTTCATTGTGTCCTACCAGTAATATCTGTAGCTTACTTAACTTTCCCACACTCCATGGTAACTCTTGGAATTTATTGTGACTATGTGAAAAACATTAATGATATCCATCACATTAGCTGAGAACCTCACAGTTTGCTTCAAAATGTCATCTCAGAAAAAGAAAGGAAATTATACATCATGGCAATAAGTTATCATTGTGCCAAAACTACCACTTTCTTAAACTCACCTCAAATTAAGACGTTGCAAGCACATTAAATCACCAAGTGCATCAGGCAAAGTACTTATGTTATTGTCATGTATCTGTTAAGGAAGACAAATGTTGCATGAGATTTCCATGCATTTAAGTATGTAATGGTACTTACAGTCTATGGCTTACAATAACGAAGAAATGGAATTAACTTTCTTTGCAGCAGAAACAAACTGGGAAATGTTTTAGAAATTTTCTTACATCAAGAACGGTTAGCGCAGGTAAGTTGGTAATATCTTCGGACAGTTGTGTGAGAGTGTTCGATGCCAGAATAAGTTTCGTCAAATCCACTTGTTCCCACCACCGATCTTCCGTGTTGTTTAGTGATATACTTTTTGCCTCTTCTGGAACATCAATATTAATTCTCCACACAGAGCTCGGAACTGAAAGTAAAAATTATTATACACTACAAAATGAGAGTTTCAAGGACACCAGTATTTAGATTTACAACACTGTCCTGAATAAGAATACAGTAGTGGAATCTCCTTTAGTTGATCATTTCATTGAGCAGTCACCCCCCCCCCACCTCTTTAATAGTCAAGGTTGATGTCATGTCCCATCGATATAAATTATGTCTGCCACAACCCCTGACGGCCACTTACCTTTCATGAGAAAATTGAAAAACTGGTGGCTATTTAAGGGAGATTCTACTGCTGCACTCTTATTTTTGTCATTATTAATATTGTGAGTATGGAGGTTAATCGGGAGAACTGTACAACATGTTGAGGTTCACATTTCACGCAGGGAAGCTGAGACTTAAATCATGATGATTCATCTGAAGTCTACAGCTCATATTAGTTTGGTGGTGACTCATACCTTCACTCAATCCTCTCGATGACAGATTCAGTTGACCACTCTGTCGCGCTTGTTTCAACATTGCAGGATGTACTCCGGTAGAACTGTCTTGCTTTTGGTTCCTGAAACCTGATTTAGGATCAAATCCTGGTCTTCTTTTAGAAGCCATGACACTGGCAATGCAAATTATTTCTTGAATTCTAGAATAAAAGAAACAAAAACACGTAAACAGCGGGATGGGAAACTAATTTGAGAGATGTTAACGTACATTCTTCACTACAAAACGTGGACTTGTTGAGCAAAAGTGTTGAAGTAGAGTTAAAACATCAACAACATGTTCAATCACTTCAGGAGTAATGTGGATGTCAGCTGCACCCTTTTGTGCATGGCCAGATTGTGACTAATGTACGATTTTGTAGTCCAGACGCTATGAGTCATACTATTATTTTAAATTTGAAAACTTGTCAGTTGAGGTGACCCGGTCTGCCATTGGTACGACTCCACTGTTTCGAAGTCCACAATCTAATTAGAACAGCATTTAAATCCACTTATCTGGCACATTCTACTGCTAGTCACTGATAAATACACCTGGATTAACGATGACTACTGACAATTCAGTTCTGTGTCATCGATCAATGTTACAAATAATCAATTTATGCCGACTTTCTATTAATCTCAATCTGTATGTTATTTTATTTTGCAAATTCACCCAGAACCACTCCTGCATTCAATTAAATTGTTGATTTTTCCACACACTGCATCCAAGGAAAAAACTGTCACCAGATGGCAAGATTGTATGAACTGCTTAGAGTGTGTGGATGGTACAGAACGTTGGATCCAATGGGAACCTTTCCCTTTGGTCACATGACTTTTTGGTCACATGTAAACAAAAACATGTGGACTCCCCTAAATCCTCCAAATTAACCTAAAATACTTAACATTACTGCTTTTTAAACTGAATTCCCTCTCCCAAAATACACAAAAATAAACTTTTATCACTAAAAAACTATTTATTTTAATCTGTC
>JBCAUG010636458.1:0-14015 GCA_038406175.1 Haplosyllis leylae | reverse complement strand
GATAAAACTTTTTCTCACAAATTTCTCCACGGCGAATTTTCTCCAAACACTTTCATCAAAGTTTCCACCAAACTCACTCAAACTACCTCAAAATTACATTTCCCCGATAATCTATAAATGTTCATGTACCGTACAGTCACTATCTTTATATGCCCAGAACCCTGCAAACTAGTAAATTAATGCAAAATACTCACATTTTTGAAATCGGAAGGTGTATGCCATGTTGAAGCATTACCGACCTGCGCACATGCGCTCAACCGATTCACCTGTATTCCGCTGCGCTGATCCCCCCTGACTTCTGAAGGGAAAGTATCAGTAAGATTTCATTGGACGAAAACTGAGGCAACAAAGCACCATTGGGTAGGTAAGAAATGTGCAGTAGCAGCAGTGGTACATTTATAAATAAAGATCAGCTCTCTCTTACTTTCCAATGAAGGATTTGGCACTCAGATAAGATGCTCATCTTTCTTATATACCCTCACTCTTTGAGTAAACAGGAAGTCAATTCCGCCCCAACTGTACGAGCTACCTTTTTAAAGATGTGCCCTGTCCCACAGTAAAAACCTGCAATGGTCCCTCAATCCGTGGGCCCTCCAAAACATTATCATGTTCTGTGATTGATGCATTAACTCATTTGAAGTACATACATATTTTGCATTTTGCAGATGGCAAGAAAAATGATTTCATTAAGTTCGAACAGACAAGCCGGTGGTCAAGGATAAAGAACTATTTCGTGTTCAGTGGTAAATAAAGCTTCATAATTATTGCCTCGAAAGTTTAAATCATATTTACGTTAACTTGTCCGAAGTTGGAATAAAGGGGGCCCTGAAAATGCAGGAAGGCACCTAACATTAAGGAACAACAAGTTCAACTTTTGATAAATGCATTTCTTAAAATTCAAGAATCTTTGTCACAAAGAGTGCAGAAAGAAGAAAACGTTGACGATATGGAATATGACGGCTTTTTGTCCTTCAGGTAAATGAAAACAATTAGCCATTTATAATTCTAGGTGATACGTCGGAATTGTCTACCATGTGTGTACATTTACAAAATGTTGTTGAAACCAGCGATCAAATATTTCAGCATATGCGATATACGGTTTGTCCGGGATATGATAAGAACACTGGAAAAAGATTATGGATTCCAATTATTCATCAGACAGAGAGACGGATATGCAGGTTGGACAGTTGTGAAAATTATTGCTTGTGCATTACAGAAGAGCAGAAGAATAATGTTGATCCTGTCCAAGTAAACATTTAAAATTATCATCAACGATGTCATAAAAACTTTTTTGATCGAAGAGGACTAGAATCCTTCTGATTAAATTCTCTAAGAAATCATTGTGGAAAATGTAAACCGAATTGGGATTTTACAAAATTTGCTTCTCAATGGCAATGTTTTATTTCCAGAGATTTTATCAAATCTGATTGGGAAAAAGAAACGTTCTTGATTGCCCATGCACAGGCAGTCGAACGAGGAAATCTGGATTTTATAAATGTCATTGTAATAGATGACATTGATATTAGCGAGGTACCACAAGAATTAAGATACTTCATAAAAACAAGACGCTGTGTGGATGCCAGGAAAGGTGTTCATCATGCCATTAACCTAATTAGGTAAGCACTGAATGCTTCAAAGTTAACTTAATCTTCAAATTTTGGCTTCTCGTACAAGTACGAAATTATTTCTTGATATTTTTTTGTGATATGTTCTGGGCCATGTAGTTATAGTTGTAGTAAAGTTATAGTTAATATTTTATGATGGTTTCACAACCCAACGATATACTCATAACATTTATACAGATATGTTTAAATATGTCCTTATATTTTTCTACAAATACAAATATAAGGACATGTTTTAAACATATCCAAATTCCCGTGCAGCTGTCAAACAGACACTAAAGGTTGAGAGCTGCACAGGATCCAACCAAGCATGTGACCAATAGCTGTAACCAACCATATCAGCCAATAAGATTCTTATCATGTTAAGTACTTAAGACTCTACACAGTGCAGTGCAGCAGACTAAATGCTGATATAACCTGGATACCAAGATAGGCTTAAATGCCATGCCAAGTTATGCTACGTAAACTGGGAACAACCAAACTATGTAGATAGTATCAATAAACAGTTAAACTAAATTCATTCACTTCTGTGAGCAGCAGTGTATCAACTAGATGCTGTCCTCACATCTCTGGAGAAAGTTTCCAAAGGGGATTTGATTGACACTGACTTCACAGAAGTCATTCCTCTTGGAAATGTTTTGACCAATGCAAAGGAAGGACATTCAGAAACAGGGTGGTAACAGATTAAAGTGCCCTCTAGTGCTAGTGGTGGTTGTCATACATATAAGTGCAAAAAAGTGTGTTTCCTTCAGTTCACACTAGATGCATGTAGGTATTTTCCTTTTATTCTCCTACATTTAGTTTTTCTGACCCTTTCCAACTCCGTCAAACTCATTCTAATAAGTCAGAAATTGGAGATGGGAATTGGAAAGTTGATTACTTAGAGTCTGACCTGAGCACTATCCTTGGCAGCCTAATGACCTACATTATGCAATCTGACTCTGACTTATTGGAAAACTTTCCAGATGCTGGATATAGCTTCCCTCATGTTCTAATTACTGCCCTCCTCATTTTGTGGTTCTTCTTTATAGAGCAAGTCCTGTCCAAGTGGGTCAGCTAACTGCATGTGCATTGGGGGGCTCCAGTACCTTTGCAGATGAAGAATACAAACACTCAGCTTTAGTAACGTCTTTATTGTTGCTCCTGAGACTGGTTGTGTGAATAATGCAATCACAACAAGAAACAGTTAATCAGCAAGTTCCAGGGGGCTAACGCTTATGGCATAATGTGATGGTCCAGAAGTACCTATGTAGCTGTCAACTACACATCCAGTAGGATGGGTAGCCAATAGCTATAGATGTTAATCAGAGCCAATCAAGGTTAAGGAACCCCGAGTACTTAACCTAGCATTCTAGGCACATTCAAGAGTGAGTTGGTCAGACTTAGCCACAGCACTCTCAGTACCAAACACAGCTTAGGCTTAAATGCTGTATAGCTCGCTAGGCTTAAATGCCGTAAGCACCTAACACAGAAGGTTGTAACATGCTGCAATAAACAAGTTAAACTACAAGTACTTCTTGCTTATGTGGAATCGGATGTAAGACACCTTTAGGGAGATCTACGGTACCGGAGGTCTATGAAGCTCGCCGATAGTATTACACTGTCTCAGCCGTAACTGGCACCACCCCCATACTGCATATACCCAAATCGACCTCACATTTTGGTGGAGAATCCAACCTCAGAGGACTCTGTTTTCACATAGGCTGACAAGTATTTGGTTTGAATCTATTTTGTTGCTAAAAACTCATGTTCAACCTGCGTTAAATCGCGTATACTGTGTTAAAACACAACCAGCATTAAATTGCGTACATTGTACCAAACCACCCACACAACCAGCATTAAATTGCGAATGTTGTAACAAACCACCCAAACAACCAGCATTAAATTGCGAACATTGTAACAAACCACCCAAACAACCAGCATTAAATTGCGTACATTGTACCTAAACCACAGTAACATTCAGCATTAAAATGCGGGTAGTCTTAAATGACTTAGCCAAACAGTGTAAAATTGCGGAGTGTTTCAAAACTAAGCACAGATAATACCAGTGTCTCAGCACGGAATATTTCAAGATATTTCAAAGGCACATGGAAACCCCATCAGTGCCTAGATCGTGGAAATTTTCAAGAAGGACAAACACAAAAATCAACTCTTGGAAAGGACACAAGCAATCACAGGAGTCGTCATAAGATGATCAAAAGGCAAAAACAAGCAAGTATCAAAACTTTCTCTTATTGGTAATACACAGCACTACCATAGAAACCAGAGATTTAGTAGTAACTTTCACGAGGATAATATTAGTGAATATTACAAAAGTAAAGGGACAATTGCTACAGAAAATCTACCAGTCTTTCACAATTGCAGAATCATCAGCCCTGGGGTGAGGACAGGATTAGCGAATTACTGCCATAACACCAGGAGAAAACTGAGCGATTCAAGACAATTGACCACACCAATCTCACACACAATAGGTAACAATAAAGTGCGAAATTTCTCTTAGGAGATTTTGGGCTCTTAGGAATTTCAAATAGACACACAAACACGTGAAAGCGTGATTAAGGTACTAATATAATAGATACAACAGCACGCGTGTTTAACAATTGTTTTATCATTGTCTTAAAATTTCTCACATTTTCAGGAGACGACACCATCAATCATGAGGATTAGCTCCTATAACAAAAAGAGCATTCACGATTAGTTGTTTTGAGATATTTCAGAAAACTTTAAAAAGGTGCAAGAGAGTGACATCAGACAGTCTGCATCAAGACACCACAAAGCTAACATCATCTCAAAAAGAATAACACACAGTCATTGCAAGCAACATGAAAACCAAAATGTACCGACCATTAACAACCCAAGAGGCAACATTCTACATGCTCACAGCCACAGGAATGCTGACGAGCTTCGTACTACACACAGATTCACCCGGAGCTGATAAGAAGAAGGAGAGAGCCAAGAATAGGGATAGAAAAGAGGAACATCGAACAAGGCAGAGAACCTTAGAACCTGGTACGGGAGTGCTAGTCAGAAACACCAACTCAGACCCATTCAAACCAATGTATGAAGATCAAATAGTAGTAGAAGTAAGAGGGTGCGACCAGGTACTATGTAGGAACAACCATGGTCTACAAAAGGTGATAGAAAGAAGGGAGGTACGAATCACAAACTCAGAAATAGAAAGGTTTACTGAAATAACAATCAAGGATATGGGCAGCGAGGAATACTGCAAACATTGTATGCCAGTCAATCAGATTCCAGACCTGAAATGGGAATGCAAAAACACTCAAGAAACACCAGAACCGACATCCTCTCCAGCACCACAGGTTAACCCAGAACCCAAGCCACAGAGACAAGAATCAACCTTAAGGCACAGTAGAAGACTAGCTGCAAAACAGGAACCGACCAGGGAACCGGAAACAGTCAAACTAGTTGAAGTAGCAGAAGCCAAGGTATCAGAGGTTGAGGTATCAGAGGTTAAAACAACAGAGGTTCAAGTATCAGACATTTCAGAACTTAGAAATCAAACAAAAAACCTAATCAAGGTAGCAGCCACTACAGCTGTAGCTGCAATTTGTACAGCCGCATTTCAATTAATCGATACGAACTTACTTTAAATCAAAATACGGTAGAGGTAGCACAGTAGTAATTGTAGTATTTAGTTACAGATCAAGAACACAACAACCCCCCGGAAAATCATCTCATCACAACAACAAGTAAAAAGGTAACTGTAAGTAGCCAGGACTAGAACCAAATTGGGTAAGAAAAACAGTACCATTCATACAAAAGGTTGTGATGAAATTTTGTTAGCCAAACCTCAATTACACTCCTAATACAGCCCAAGACTAAACACTAACCAAGGGAGACAGTGCTCAGAAGTACAGGCTAATTTAAGCCAGCCCCCCAACAATAAAGGACAGCACACCAGATTTTGTAAAAAATTCAACAAACACTACTCAGTGCATATCAAAATATAAAATCACTCAGTCTTTGCACATTTTGCCCCTAATTTTGGAGGAGTTGGGCCCCCTTGGATCAACTCCCATAAAACACAAAAAATATTTCCACACCCACTTAACGACACATCACCACAGACAACCCCAAGCTAGTACAACAGTTGCACAGATTGGTAAAATAACACACGTTTTGATAGAGATTTGCAGATACAGAGAGAAAAAGCAGAAAGAAAACACAGCAAGCAGAGAATACTAAGGATGATTAACACGATTCTGATTTTTAGATACCAAACATCAAGATTGTCTAAATCTTCCCCCCCTCCCCATGGAACCACAGGAAGTGCAAGAACGAAGGTTGAAGCAATCAGAATGAGCTATGACCCAATTTTTGTAAGAAAACAGGAAATGGACTTGAAACTCCAATCAGTTGCGACAAGCAGTCGAGCCACCACAGCAAATAAACGCCAAACTCTCATCATAGAACCACCAATCAGGAGACTGGGATTCAAAAGAGGAAAACCCGCAATGACGACACAATGGACATCCCCAGCATTGGGTCACATATACGTTGCCAGGCAGAAACTGGCATATTTGATTAAAATTCACCATTTTTTAAGTTAGGCAGGTACACAGAAATACATGAAGACAATAAAAATGTACTACCAAGTCAGGTAAAAGACCATGATATGCAAAGGACAGGTACCCACAAGCTGCGCATTTAACCATTAAATAAAGCATATTTTCAGCACACCAGAAACTAACTTCAACAGAAGACAAGTCGTATGCGAGTGAACCCAGAACAAGTACCTACAATCATTCCACAGAAATCTCTGCTTGGTAGGTCAACCCATTTTTGCAGAGGACCAGGCCCCCCAAAGTCACACCACCTCAGGCCATCCTTTGATGGCTGCCCAACAAGACAAAGTTATAACCCTCTTCCAATCTTTCATTCTAGAAAGCTCATTCTTCAGTTCATGTACAATCCACAGAACCAAAAAGGAACACAATATGACTAACACAAAATTATACAGGATGGAACTGCTAACACCTCAAGCAGCACTGTACAAAGAATTCATTGCACCTACCTTATTTTATTCCAGAACACCATAAAATACACGCACACATTACTCACTGTTACAACACAGTAAAAAATGTTGCAGGCTGAGGAAACGCCACACCCACCAACCAAGAAAGTACAAAAGTAATAGAACATACTGTTATCTGTAGATAAAAGTTTATATCTTGTTATTTTGTAGAACTAGAAAACTTTGCGACTAACATTACCTTTAGGTCACCCAAGCGGGACCTAAGAACACTACAACAACTACAACCACAACAACAACAAAACACCCACGAACAAATCAAGTATAACAACAAAATAACGTATAATCTTATCTAGTTACAGGTTGCAGTGACTGCAAAAGCACTTCAGGAAACAGCTGGAAAATAATACAAAACCTACATTGTATCCTTTTGTTTCAGACCAACACAAACCAGACCCACAGCAGTCTACCTACCATTGCTGGATGCAGCTATCGCTTGAACAGTTGGAACTCACTTATTTCTGTTACACAGTACTGTAGCACACATGTACAACAGAAATGTACAAATTTTTTTTTAGTTTTTAAGGGACAGCTGAGCTTCTATGAAGAGTGGTTAGCGAACCAAGAGTGGGAGCCAATGTTACCTTGTTCTTTTCTATTGCAGAAGCGGGAACAGGAAATTAAGTTAGCACACTTATCCTTGTGGCTGCTCTGATTCTAACCCGTACCTACCCTCAAAACCTACCCAGCTACATCCATGCTCAATGGCCCTGTTGAGTTTCTCCCTCGGGAAGGGGAGGGGATTCAGTTACCTTGATAGCACTCAGTACTGCATTCCATAAAAATCCTTACTACCAGGAGAAAACTAAAAACCCCACCAGCAAAAAATTGTATTGAATTTATTTAAGAGCTCATTCTCTAAAAGAAAAACTAAAAAAGAAACCATTTTAGTTACAGAACAAGAAGGTATCCTCACGAAGAAATGAGAAAGCCATGAAACACATGAACAAAAAAGAGAAAGAAAACACACAAAGAAAGAAATAAGAAACAATTATGACCAACCATCAAGATCACCAAACTGGAAGTCATTATTGCATTTCAAATACATGTACTCCACATGTATAAAGCTGTTGGCATAAAATTCAAAATTGAGAATACATTTAAAGTAGAACTTAGATCTCACAAAGTGAGTTAACCCCATGTAAAGTAGAATTAGAATAATTGTCAGTGTACCCAAGTTTCCCCACTGATTTAAAGCAGGCAAGTCTGTAAATGTGTATTCTCCGGCTCCATTAAAACTAGTAACTTCAATACTTAAGTATTGAAGTTTTCAATGGATAATGAAGGACTGCGATGGTCCAGAAGTACTTATGTAGCTGTTGACTACACATCCAGTAGGATGGGTAGCCAATAGCTATAGACGTTAATTGGAGCCAATCAAGGTTAAGGAACTCTGAGTACTTAACCTAGCATTCTAGACACATTCAGAGTAGTTGGTCAGACTTAGCCACAGCGCTCTCAGTACCAAACACGGCTTAGGCTTAAATGCTGTATAGCTCGCTAGGCTTAAATGCCATAAGCACCTAACACAGAAGGTTGTAACATGCAGCAATAAACAAGTTAAACTACAAGTACTTCTTGCTTATGTGGAATCAGATGTAAGACACCTTTAGGGAGATCTATGGTACCGGAGGTCTATGAAACTCGCCGATAGTATCACACTGTCTCAGTCATAACTGGGACCACCGCCGTACTGCATATACCCAAATAGACCTCGCAGTAAGAATAGATTCAAATGGGAGAGAAATTAGCATTGTCTCCTGGTCCTTTGGCGGAATTAAGCGAGACAAAAGCAATTTTGCCAAGTGTTCATTTGGAGAGAAAACTATTTTCCTGGGGTGTTGAACTCATATTTACCTTGACACAGGCATTAACGCTGTCTGTTACCAATAGATTCTCAAATTCTGCCTCGTCCTTTGAGAGACACACGCACATTGGATGATTGAGTTCATGGGGCATCGAACCTTTGGTTCCGATAATTGACTTCAGTTTCCCCTCGTTAGTGAAAATTTGCAGACGACTGTTCTCACTATCGACCACAATAATATCCCCTGCAATTGAAAGAAAAAAACTGCATGAGCAATAGTTATGATAATTGGAACGGTCATGAAAAGCATAGTAACACTGAGACTGGAGTTTCTGTCTGAATGTTCTGGAATTTGTTTCATTACTGCAATACTTATTTCAGAGTTTTTAAGTAAGAAAGTTTGAGGCTGTTCTTCTTTGAAATTGAATTCCACAAAAGGTTAGTCTAACATTAATCCTGAAATGTGATACCTTCTCAAAGTGGTATGCCTATCAAAGACAAAAACAAGAGAAAGAAGCCGGGCTTTGAAGTTCTTGATTCTTGATGGATAAAAATAGCAAGGAAAGTATGTTATTTTCTTTCCTTCATATGATGCTTCACCTCAGGGAGAAACACCAAACAATAGGTATTTGCTCGTCTGTAGATTCATCTGGTGTTGATAATGTTGATGCAGCCCCATAGATCACTAATGTATGTCTCTTTGGAGAAACTTCAGTTATGCATTTGATGAATTGTAAGTGTTGCATTACTATGGTATAGAATTGTAGGGACAGAAAAGAAAGTAATATAAAACCTCCTTAAGATTTACCCATGTGTATATTAAAAGTCCATTATCTAAGACAAAATAATGGTCAAAAAGAGGTAACAGGGTGAGGAATTTATTGCCCTTCTGAGGAGCCATCAATCTTTTAAAAGAAAACTAGCAACGGGTTTTATGGGTTTGTCAAATCAGCTGTAACAGGAAACAGATACATGTCCAATATGATGGTTAGATATATGTCCTGTTAAAGGCAAGTTTCTATAACAGGTCATGGATCATGACTTTAATATTTAGTGACAAAACAGCCTGTTGTGTTTTCCGTGTTTTGTGTTTTGATTTCTGATTGATGATCAGTAGGTTGTGGGTTCAAATATAGAAATTTATATTTTGAAAAAAGACCTTGTCTAATGAGTTCAATTTTGAATTCAAAGTAGAAAAAACTCAGGATGTCAGGATGATGACTGACACACATTTGAGTTTTTCCTAAATGACTTTCACTGAATTCAGTTAATTAAGACAAAATCCAAAAGTAGTATGGTTACCAAAGACACTCCATATTTGACAGCAGATATAATCCTAGATGTGGTGGTAAATACAATATTTCCATTACTGTCTCCGGGATGCTATCTATTCACAGTGGACAGTCACAATGGATATATCTAGCTGAGGTAGTAATGGAAATGCACATTCTATTACTATGAATGGTAATGCATCTGTTGCTAGCTGGGTAATACCTCTGGTAACCATACCATTTTTGGATTTTGTCATGATTCACTGAATTCAGCAAATTCAGTGACATTCATTTGGGAAAAACCCCAATGTCCTTTTCTAAACGCTATGCATCTTACCTGTCTTGGTCACAGCGACCCCTGTCGGAGTGTTGAGATTCCCAGGCTTGTGACCTTTCTTTCCGAAACTACATGTGTGTTTTGACTGTTCACCGGAACTCAGCCTGTGGCGCCTCTTCATCGCAGCACAGTGAAAAGCTGGTTCTAAAAGGAGTACATATACTAAACAAAGGAACTTCACTGGTGACTTTTTGTGCCGCCGGTGTATCTCTGAAGAGACTCACAGAAAATGATGGAACACAGCCAAAAATATTATAACAACCTGGCTTGAACAGGAATCACCAAATTAATTTGAGGATTTGGAAATTATAGTCTTTGGTCACGTTCCAACTATTTTCAGATATACCATAATAATCTTTAGACAAATTATTTAAGTATTGCATGTCAGAATGACATGAGTAAAATGAATGATATCTTTGTAATTGATACACAGTTAATTTGAAATTAAACTAAACAAGTATTTATGGAATTTTAAGGACTTTTGAAACGGAAAACACCATAAACGATGTGAAGTTTCTACAGTTTGCTCTCATGGGTGAAATGTTTTATCTTTATGATTTAGATCTATCACAAAATAATATTGTCAAGTACAAAAAAGTCATCATTTCCTAAACAAACTATATCTTCATGAATTAGGTTGTTCACACACACTTCCAATTGTCCCTTTCCGAAATATCAATAAATTCTGAAACAAAGGAACGCATTTCCCTGAATCTCAAAATGTCCAATTCTTTGGCCTATTCTTCGCAAGCACACCATGTTTGAAATAACGGATGTGATTGCCACTTTGCAAATGTAGAATTTCCACGACGTTTATTTATTGCAATGCGTAAATGCCTTGTCTGGAGTTGTGTTGTGGTGACGATGACGTGGATTGTAAGTCCTCGCTGAAGGCACTACGGAACAACTTTGGCCTCCACTTCAGCATGTTGACATATCTCTAATTACACCCCAGACATGACCTTCATAAACCTGAAATAGACAGACACAAAACTCTTTACTTTCGTTTTTGGCAACATCAATGAATCCATTATCTCTGTGTCATTCTGCAGGAAAGGCAAGGAAATTACACTGTCCTTAGCAATCGAGAAGAGTGGACAACAACGGTATAAAATCCAGGAAAGTCATACTCACAGGGTAAATTGAAGTATTGGATAATCAATGGTTTTGAGTTGATTAGTGGCAAATAATTCACGAGCCCTGGTGAGTGAATGGATTTGCCACTATTAAACTCAAAACCATTGATTAACTGATTTACATCACACTCACTGCTTGGCTATCCATTCATGTTGTGCAATGAAGCAAATCTCGACCTGGTCCTCTCCATTCATTGAGTAAAGAAGTCCAATCTAACCTGGTTCATTGTGTAAGACTGAGGGTTGACTACATAGCATTCATACCATACCTCAGTTGAGCACAGAAAGTCGTACTGAATGGATGCAATCTTGGAATATTTGCCATATTTAAGGTGACAGAAAACAGGAAAATAATTGTTGCATCAGTCTGAATATTTACCTGTCTAGTGTCTGGATATAGTACTTTAAAGGATTTATGTGTGGGTGTGTTACCTTTGGATTTAAGGCTCTTCAAATTTCGAAAAACCAGCAGAGAATACAGGTACAAAAACATGGAAATTTTTACTAAATTCAGATGACTTTGGTAAGTTTTACTGCATTTTTGTTAATTACACAGTAATTACTGGTAAATTTTACCCTGGAAAGATGTGTCAAACATGTATTTTATGTCTGTTAATTTTTTGAATATTGCCAATTGTAAATTTTCTTACAGGTCGAATTTCAGGTTTTTACTTCAGTGTGCACTTGGTCATGGTTTCTTTTGTTGTATTCACTTGAATAGAACAAAAGAAACCAGTAGTGTATTCGTGAAAAATAATCCACTGAAAACACAAAAGAATCTGCGCCAAGTGTGGTGTAAATACTTACTTAATCAATTCTGAAGAAAAAAATCAACAACTGTAAAAAAGTAGCATGGGGATTTGGACCATAAAATATAGTGAACCAGTCTTAGTAATGAAATGAAACTTTATTCAAGTGAGAATGAAAAACCAAATGAAATATAAAAATATAATGTAAGCATTGAAACATGTCACTAATTCAGACTCTTCTCTTTCCATTACTTGATAAACATATCAAGTCTGCCGACTAAATTTTCACGACTAGAAATCTCGTGCTTATTGCTTTCTGTTGCTTTGGTTTTTAGTGACAATGCGGTCTGTCTTTCCATTTGAATACGTCCCGTCAGACTGCTGAATAGAAAGCCACAAAGGACGACGTGTCAACGTATTTCCTGTTATTGCCAGTTTAATCGAGCACGAGCTTACCAATACGATTACCTTTGTACCAGCTGAAAATAATAGTTTGCGTGTACTAGATTAACTAAGTGTCTGACTTCCACATAGATGTTTTTTAAAAGCAACTGATTTGATTAATAAAGCAGACAATTTTCCCTTTCAGTTAGTTCTCAAAAGTTAGGGATCAGATAACTGGATTTTTATCTTTTTTGTTGACCAATTTTTGGAGAACATAAGTCAGTTTTGTGGCGCTACTTGTACACCAGTTTTGGACTTCAGGTGATATCTATCTTGGGTTTCAAAGCCAGGGCAGATCAATCGCTTGTGTGCTTCGTCACCTACAGGCTATGGATTCTTCAGATTTACCTCTGGTCCTACAGTTGCTGTCCCCTTGGTGACCAGCATAGAAGCTGAGCCCTTTTGACCCACATACTTCCTATCAACAACCATTAGTGAGATTCGAACATCTGATTGAGTTTAATACACACCCACAGTGTCCCAACCGTTTCTGCCAGTCCGACTCAAAGGAGCTCCAAAAGTTGAAAATCACTCGCGTCAAGTTGATTATCTGAATGGGTAAAAAATAGATAGGAACCACAGTCATTTATTATTTTGTGCATCAATACGTATTATTTGACATATCGTTGCAGTTAATGAGAGTGTTGTTTGGTACTATTGACTGCGTGGTGGTTGATCTATATTGCTTCGTTAACAACATAAGAGGCAGATTGATTACCTCCTACTGCACAAGCTGTACATTCAGTTCGTCTGCTCTCACTCCCAGACCATTTGCCTTAATTTTCGGAAGACCACTTTCCGAGCGTGTTCAAATAGAATGGCTTCTGACCACTTTCTTTTGTTTTGGTTGCAAAATATATTGAAAGCTTAATATTGACCAGCAATGAGTAATATTTGTTATTTAATACATTGGAGTCCCTATCATAGACATCTAATGAGCTTACATATTGCTTATATTCGCACAGAAAATAGCGAACGTTTACTCCCTGTAATCATGTCTTCATCAATCATTGCATAATATAGTACATGTGCGTATAAAGTTAAACATCAATACTGTAGTATTCTCTGTGGAATCATGATACAGAACTAAATATGAATGATATGATATATATTGTCTATTTCTAGTTCACACCTTCCTTTATTACATACTGTTGATCAATAGATAACTGGATCGATGGTTTATCCAATCCAGGCACATTGCAGACTTATTACCATCCTCACGAATAAACAGAGGCGACAAATAAAAAAATTTAGAATCATTTACTTCTAGTTTCACACCCTCTCCAGGAAACTGAACTTTTATATATTTGGCAGGAAAACGCCACTTTTATAACAAGTGGAATGTGACTAATAATTGTACATGGGTTGATTGAATGGCAAACATTTGAGTTTTCCCGATTTTTAATGACAAAAATCTGCTTATTCAACTAATAAGACAACAAAAAATTCAAATAACATAAAAGACCTTTTAAAAGAATCTCCAATCTACGGCGAGGCATACTAACCATTACACCGTTCTAGTTTTTTCAAAATAGGGAGGTTTTCATCTAATTGGATGAATTAGATGAATTGGACAGATGCAGTGGTGCATGA